>CM060615.1:31651043-31778543 GCA_030578255.1 Tiaroga cobitis | reverse complement strand
ACGCACACACACACACACGCATACGCGCACACACACACACACACACGCACTCACACACACACACACACACACACACACACACACACACACACACACACACACACTCACACACACACACGCACGCTCACACACACACACACGCACACGCACACAAATCTTTCAATTAAACCTTCACAAATCATATTCAGCAGCAGATTTAAAGCAAAACCAGCTTTGGCCAGTTTATTCGCCTCAGTGTTTCACAGGTGTTATTATATGAGGCAGGACAGTTTCTGGTAGCCGGTCGGTTTACTGCATGTTGGGAAAACCAGTGACAAGATCAATAACACTCCACTACACACCTCTAAACAAACCATTCACACACACACACACACACACACACTGAATAAACTCGCAGACGTCACACTGTGACCGTCAACAAATCTCCAAACATCAGAAAATAACCTTCCTTTCTTTCCACCACGCCTGCTAGTCAGTAATGCTGACCGTCTCATGCTATATACATGATATATAAATACATAAGCTCTGTATATGAGAATATGACTGCGAGAGAGCACAGCACGTCACACACACTGCACATCATAGAAGGGTTTTCATTGACAACCACAAAACAAACTATAATGCACTATTTAAATAATCAAACATGGAATTGGAATACTACTTATTAAAACCAAATAAATTAAGATAAAAATATGCACAATATGTTTTGAAATGGGTTCTGTACTCCTTTATGTATTACGTATATTTTTATTATGAATCAAGTTTCACGTAAAATGTAATTTACTTCACTTTTGTTCTGAACTGCAGAAAAGATTTTGTCTAAATATCATGTCCACTATTATTATACTAGTATACTAGTATATTTGTATATACTATTATATTCTTAAAGGGAGTGATACTTTTCATCTAGTCAGAATCAAAATCCTTGCTCTTACCTCAGACTGCAGGGGCAAAGGGCAGGGGTCAGAGGTCGTATCACAGGTGTAGAAACTTTCGTGATGTCCTTCCATGATGAACAAAATATGCAAAAGAAAGAGAGATAACAAAAATAATTGCTATCATTCTATAAAATAAGCATAAGTATTCAACAGACACAGTTTGAGAAATTGCGGACACTTCTCCTTCTCATGCACTCAGTGCTTCTGTTAGAGTTAAAGTTAGCACTTGTTCCCTACAGACAGCCACTGGAAACAGCCCGTTAAATCCCTCGACCCAGTTCACTCCCAGTTCACTTCACACACACACACACACACACACACACACACACACACACACACACACACACACACACACACACACACCATTCATTCTGCTCTGTAATCACTGCGGGACAGGCTGGTGAACTTTGACCTCACGCCACCGCACACACACCTCTGCGCGTGACATTAGTGTTTACAGCAAACTCTATTAGAGTAAAATATCTCCAGAAAGTTTAGAGAGCAAACGATAACATCTATGCTGTACATCTCTACCTCAGGATGTGAACAGCGTTCAAATGCAGTGATAACAGCTTTAAAAGAGAGGCTTAAAAACGCCCTTTAAACGAGCTCACCCAAACCCTGCCGTTCACGCGGACACGTCTTTGCTTGCGCGCAGCTGGACTTTATAACATTGAAAATAATATTGAACAATATTTGAGTGATAAATTAATGAGAATTTTCTTTTCTTTTTCCTCCCTCAAAAGTGGAAAAACTTGGCTGTGGCGACATTTCTGCATAATAATAACGCATTGCTTCCTGTATGTTTCGCGGCACTTTCAATTTCAAATTGAAAACGTCCAGTAAGTGGCGCCAAAACCGTTCAGTATTATTCCCAAACAGATGGACATGACGTCATCACGTTGGTTGTCGTGTGTGTATCGTTGCAGGCTGCAGCTCGGATCTGGTGAGTGGCGCTAAAGGTTCTCTAAATATCGTTTGAAAATAACGCACCACCTTCACTAAACACAACGAAAACCAGCGTAAACAACATGCTGAAGCAATCCTGCCATTTTAGCGTGCTATCGGAAATGTCCTACTTCTGTTGTGATTATGAGCTCAGTGTATTCACATTTTGACTTGAGAGGGCGTTGATGTCCGTCCGAATTTGTTTAAAACTAGGGAAATAGTATTTACTATAACTCCACAGCATAACAAAACGGTATTTACTTCCACTGGTAAATGGACGTCTTTCCACTGCTGTTATTCCTTTTATATTGCTTTAAATTTGTTTGCATGTGTCCTTTTCTGAGACAGTCACCATCCACTTCCACTGTTTAGAAAACAGCAGCCTGGATATTTTGCTTTGTTTTTATATTCAATTGAATAAAAAATCATTAAAGTCAGCATGAAATCAAAATGGATTATTCTTATTTTTATTTTTATTTTTTGGAATATTGCCGTTTACATTACATTTACATTTATTCATTTAGCAGACGCTTTTATCCAAAGCGACTTACAAATGAGAACAATAGAAGCAGTGAAACTAACAGTAGGACAACAATATGCAAGTGCTATGACCCTTCTCAGTTTCATCTAAAGCAGCCCATGACATTATTATTATTATTTTTATTATTATTATTTTAAATAGAATAGAAAAGAAAGTGTTAGTGTTACTGGATCAAGTGCGTATAAATGATTTATCTGTGAACATCATTATCCATGCCTCAGTAATCTTGAATCAGAATAACTTCCCGGACATCTCTGATGACGAGGGCGGGGCTAACCTGTCACTCACATGCGATCCACCAATAGGCTAGCAAACCACAATCATCCAATCAATTCCCCACGGATACAATCAAGCCCCGCCCACATTTGTTCTTGTTTGAGAAGCTGTTTCCGGCACAATAGAGAAGAAGAGCACAACTTCTGTCATGCAGAATTTAACACATCAAAAGACAGAGAGAGAGAGGAACGTTTCGAGGTGAACACACATGAATGACAAAATTGTAATTCTTGCCTGTGCTTTCCCTTTAGGATAGAGGTAACTGAGGTTCAAAAGCAAAGTAAGTGCGGTAGAGTGTTGAAACGGGACATTGTGAAGCGCGTTATTGATACGACTGGCACAGAGCAGCTCAAGGACTCGCTTCAGTTTTCATATTCCCCTCACTGCTGTGCTCTCTGCCACAGGACATGACATCACTCGCCGGGGTCGCGACCCGCCACTGAGAGGCGCAGAGATGAAGACGAGGACAGAAAGGCTTGGGAAGTGGAGCTCTGTAGGTCACCTTGCCTGGCTGAGAGATCAATGTCGCTTTGACTCGCTGGTTAAAGAGAGAGAGAGCGAGAGACTGCAGTCCAGACACCTTGCCAGTAAATCACCTTGCCAGCTTCATTGAGATGCAAGTATAACACAGGATGGGCACAAGGCCAAAACACACACACACACGCACACACTCGTCTATGGTCTCTTCCTTAAACTCTTTCATACTTTTGCAATTAACGGTTCATGCAAACATTACGATTCTGTAAAGCTGTTTCGGCTTTAAGAAATTGTTATTTATCAAGGAAAGTGTGAATGCTTAAGATGTGCTGAAACGCTTGCTCCTGTTCAGCTGTTTTTAATTCACTTTGCACTTTTTGCACGGTGAAATCCATCAAATTAATAAATGTTTTGATAGACTTTAGTCTGTACTGAGTCCAGTGTGCGACGGGCACCCGCTTTATAAGACACACAACACACACACTATGTTCATCAGCCATGCTTTAGGCATTGTGATATATTAAGGTATAGTTCATCAGAAATGGGGAAAAATAACAATAAATTAAAAAATATAATACAACAATAATAACTGGTAGACTTTACAATAAGGTTCATTAGTTAACACGAACTAATAATGAACTGCACGTATACAGCATTTATTAATCTTTGTTAATGTTATTTTCAACATTTACTAATACTTTATTAAAATCTTGTTAGCATTAGTTAATGCGCTGTGAACGTGAACAAACAATGAACAGCTGGACTTTTATTAACTAACAATAACAATGTTTAATACATACTGTAATAAATGTATTGCTCATGGTTAGTTCATGTTGATTAATACATTAACTAATGTTAACTAATTAACCTGATTGTAAAGTGTTACCCAAAAAATAATGAAACGTAGAAAAATAATGTAATTCTGCTGTATGTAAATGATTGAACTGTCCGCGATTTCATATTGTTGACCTTGGATGCAAAACACTAATATTGTGGCAGAAGACAACTATATAATTTGTAATAACCTTACAACTAATGATTTTATGATACTTTGTTTTGTTTTTTAACGTTGTAAAGCAGTAACTATTCACTTTCACCAGTAAACGAGCAGCTTGAACCTTCTGCTAAATCTCTCCTTTTGTAGTTTTCACTGAGAAATAAGAACGAAATGACAGGAAGCTGAGCGTTTCTATTGCAGATTTCAGGAACACTTTACAATAAGGTTCATTAGGTAACATTAGTTCACTAGCTTAGTTAACATGAGCTAAGAATGAACAATACTTCTACAGCACTTATTAATCTTAGCTAATATTAATTTCAACATTTACTAATACGTTATTAAAATCCAGGGTTGTATTTGTTAACATTAGTTAATGCGCTGTGAACTAACATGAACAAACAATGAACAGCTGCATTCTTATTAACTAACATTAACAAAGATTAATAAATACTGGAGCAAATGTATTGCTCATGGTTAGTTCATGTTGATTAATATTAATTAATATTGATTAATAAATGCATTAACCAATGAACCTTATTGTAAAGTGTTAACCAGATTTATTATTTTTCTATTCATTTGTTTGACTACGGTTCTATTATATCTTATTTTCCCCGAACTCTTCCTTGAACTCACACACAGAGCGATCTGACGCATGGCTGATCCCCGACACACACTCTTCACATCACGCGTGGCGTCTCGACGCGTCGAACCTCGGGCGATCAACACAAACACGTCATTCCCTCAGTGCACCGGCGGAGGGAAGTTAAATGATTGTGTTTTCTGAGAGTCGGGTTTACAGAGGCATGCGGGGTCGCGGATGATGGACGCGCGTGCAGGACACACACTCCCTCCTCTAAATCACTCTAAATGGAAATGTTTAGTGTGGAGAGATGCAGATGAGCTCGATGCGGAGCGTCCCGTGCCTCCAAACGCCAGCAGTGCTGAGGACACAACGCTCGCCGCTGGAAGACGAGCAAGGGGAAAGTCAAAGAGATATAAATGTCATTTGAAATGATGCTAATTCTTATTTTTTTCAACTTATTTTTATTTGTTCGATAAGACATGGCCTTGATTGTCAGTTAATTTTTTTTCTTTTTAATAAAGTGTAAAATAATGTAGTTGCAATAACTATAGCTACTTTGGTAACAAGGTTCATTAGTTAACATTAGTTACCTTAGTTAACATGAGCTAAGAATGAACAATACTTCTACAGTATTTATTAATCTTAGTTCATATTACTTTCAACATTTACTAATACATTATTAAAATCCAAGGTTGTATAAGTTAACATTAGTTAGAACAGCTGTATTTTTATTCATTAACAATGACAAATTAATAAATACTGTAACAATTGCTCATGTTTAGTAAATGTTAGTTAATACATCAACTAATGAACCTTATATAAAGTTTAACCGCTACTTTATTCCAAATTTGTTAGCCTGTTAAATAGATTTCCCAGAATGCATTTGCTCAAATTGTTTAGCCAGCTCGGTGGACGGTGTCCTGACGCTGGCGTTGTTCTGCGAGACGCGAGCTCGCAGTCGCGACGTCATGTTGAAATCACTCGCGCTCCAGAAGAAAGCCTGCCAAGCTCAACACACACTCCCAGCAGACACAGCGTCTGATATGATTAAAGATATTAGCCTGTGACGCGCTGCATGGAAATGATTGAAATGTCAATATGCATGAGTTGAACTGTGATTTCCTGTTGTTGACCTCGGGTGCGAAGGACTAATATTGTGACAGAAGACAACTGTATGATCTGTAATAACCTAATCAGCACTGCCCGCACACACTGATCAGGGCACACATGGTGTCAATACACACTGATTCAATTAAGTGGAACCGCGGTGTGTGTGCATTCCTTTCAATGCATGCATGCATGTGTGTGTGTGTGTGTGTGTTATGTGGATGTGTGTGTGTTCTGTGGATGTGTGTGTGTTTCTGTGCATGTGTGTGTGTGTGTTTCTGTGCATGTGTGTGTGTGTGTTTCTGTGGATGTGTGTGTTATGTGGATGTGTGTGTGTGTGTGTGAGTGTGTGTGTGTGTGTGTGTGTGTGTTTCTGTGCATGCGCGCGCGCGCGTGTGTGTGTGTGTGTGTTTCTGTGCATGCGTGTGTGTGCGTGTGTGTGTGTGTGTGTGTGTGTGTTTCTATGCATTCGCGCGTGTGTGTGTGTGTGTGTGTGTGTGTGTGTTCTGTGGATGTGTGTGTGATTTTTTTTTTGGGTGATCTGTTCTTGATGCGTGTCAGTTATGGACCCCGGGTGTGAAGATATACACGCTGTGTGTAATGAAATCCACTGGCTTCATTCACAAGCTGAAATGACATGTTTTGGTACATGGTAATGTGGCGTTTCATCAGAAGCTGCTAAACAGGATAGGTCTCAGTACATCATTAAATGTTTGATTGTGTCTGATAATACTGCTTTCTCATCCGCCTCAGGAAAACCAAGATAAACTAAGAGTTAGAAATATGTATTGGTACGATATTAGCTGCACATTTAATCTGATTTGCACTGACAAATTCATGTGATCAATTTGCGATGCATGACGTTGAAATTGCACATTTGAATTTGTGTAACAATATTGTAGTTTTCTAAAGACACACCAAATATTCTGTCTGACCAAAAATCAAACGAAAAATATTCTCTGGCTAAAAATCCTGAAGTAGATAATGTGTCTATATTATGTATTTAATTTTATAATTCTCAGTACTTTTTTAAAACAGTGTGTATCTTCAGTTCTGAGTTGCAACGGTGATGTCATTAACTAGTTTTGCATTGTGACTTCATCAAACAAGAAAAGCCATAAATTACAGCCACTCAAACGCAGTCCAGCCTCAGATGGGGAAACCAGCACTGATTCATCATTAGAGGAGCAGAAACGAGTGTTAATCGTGTGTTTTCCACGGCCTGTTCCCTGAGCCTGTCATGTGAGCGAGTCCGTGTGTGTAAGGGTCTGTGCGTCATTGTGCTGATGAGCCACTACCTTTTCACGAACGCCCTAAATTCAGACGTCCCACACACACTTCTCTTCACTTTCTTTCCAGCTGTGCGCCCACATCCTGTTTGCTGTGACAATGAGAGAGAGAGCTTGAGACACTTCTAATTATTATGGGGCTGATAATAGTGATGGCATGAGAGGAAGAATGATTGGCCTAACGAGATCAAGAGCAAAAGCACATTTGAGAAACAGCCTGTTATTTGGTTAGCTATAGGCCATAAGTGGAGGTTAGGATGTATGTACATGTAAAATCATAAGCTTCTGAATTTTGAATATGAAACACAACCTCATTTTTTTGGGCAAACTAGGGCCTGACTGGTATCAATGGTGAGAGGTAGAAAAGAAATAGAGGTTATTAATTGTTAATAGTTTATAGAGTCATAACCCTCGTGATTGATCGAATTTACAGATTTCAGTCTATTTTAAACGCACTTCAGAAAAACTAGACAGGCGAATCTGTTTATCAAAATCATGATTTCTTTTGTGGAATATTCCAGTTATTGAAATGACAGTTTAAGCAAGTATAAACTCTCCCTAAATTAATGATTAACAAGGGCAGAAACTAAACTGATAGTGTGATGATAAGACGAGTGTAAACTGCAGGCTGGACGACACGAGATATTTCGCGGAGCGGGGGAACAGAGACATTTAAAATCACGGAAAAGAGGGGAGGAAAGTCTTCTTTACCCCTAAAAATTAAGTGCTATTTTTTTTTATTTTTTAAATCAAGTGCTACTTAAAAAAACGATTTGGTTTTGTAAATGAGTATTTTTAATATATCGAATCTGTCTTCAGTGAATTAATGAAATAGCGCGTGCAAAGAAGCTTATCGCCTTTATCAGGAAATGTTGCTGCATACAATGTAATGTTGGCTTCTTTCATATAGCCTACAAATAATTGTATCTTTTAAAATATTTTTAATTGAATTAAAATGTAAGGAAATGCGCTTTAATAAGGGACTATATTCCTCTGAAAGCTCGAGCGAAAAGTCACGCGGCAACAAGTGAAATTTCAACTTTCCACAAAACTATCAGACATTAAAAATTAAAAATGTTTATTTTATTTCCAGATCAGCATGTGATTTAAATATATTCACACATTTTAGGCGTATACTCTAATAAATAACACGAGAACATTTGATTTTACATCTTTAACATTTATTGATGAACTATGGCGATGCTCCAGTTTGTACAGTCCATATTTCTGAAATAATCGATATCAAATAATAAAATATATGTTAGTCTACACACGTATAAGCTGGTATTATGAAAGGTTTAATTTCCCACCTGATGCATGTAAAATGTTTTAAAGCAACGAGCTCCAAAATATTTCAATATTCTATAATGTAATAATTTGATTTATAGTTAGAGGTTTTAAGTGCAGTATTTCGAGCGCGTGCCAAGACATACTCTTCATTCATCATTGATACAATATTCTTCTTTTTAATGAGAATAATTATAAACACTTTAGTCCATTTTACAGTTTGAAATCGCTCATTTATGTCCCATATTTTGTCAAGCAATATGTGGAGTGACATATTTGTCAAATTGAAAATCTTTTTTTTTCCACAGTCTTACTGAGATCAGTTGCAATTGTTTCAGTGGGGTTTAAGAAATAATGTCACTTCATCCAACAACAACAAAAGGGATAATCATACAGAATCATCGCTGAAAGTGGAGTACAAAAATGACAGGCAATGTTTCATGTAGGGGATGGAAAGATGCCACACACTTTTTTGTTCCGAGTCGCAAAAAAGTGGACAAGACCAGACAATGAGAAATGTAATCAGTTCAGTTCGTTCAGGGGAAACAGCCAACATGACCAGCATGTTTGTGTCGCGTCTGATACACAAATAAATACATTTAAAAAGACTTCTGCACAACAACACGGAATAGTTGCGAAAGGAACACAACGCGAGTCTCGCGCAGGCTGTGCTCGTGCACTCATGGAGCCAGCATGTGCCACTTGAACTTTACAAAAAATGTGAACTTAAAAGTTACGCAAGACGAGGCAAGGGACAACATGGAAAATATAAAATAAAACGTTCACATATTACAGCTTCAACAGAAAAACAACAACAAAAAAATGGAAAATGTCCTATATTGTCCAAAAAAGTTATGCAGGCTAAACTCTAAAGCTTGATTTCTTCATAATTGGATTAAATTTACATTAGCTAAATTTTGCACAAAAACAAAAGTTAGTGCCCCGCGCGCGCCCAATCCAACACAGCGAGAATGAAGCGCGTGCGAAACTTTTTGCACACCGCTGCTCTATTAAGTGCCGATAAACTCACATGAAAAACTCCGGGGACGACGGGTTGTTGTCGCTGCTCGACCCGTTTTCTCGGAAGCCGCTGCTGATGAGCTTCTCGTATTTCTCCTTGTACGCGTCCCGCTCGCGCATCAGTCTGGAGATCTCCTGCTTGAGGTGGTCCACCTGCTGGATCAGCTGGGTCTTCTCGCCCTCCAGCACGTGCCTCTGCTGCACCCGCTTGTAGCGACACGACTGGGCATAGCCTCTGTTTTTGAGGGTTCTCCTCTTCTGTTTGAGTCGGATGACCTCCTCTTTGCTGACCCCCCGGAGCTGCCGGTTGAGTTCGCGCACGGACATGCTCACCAGCTGCTCGTCCGAGAAGCGATCGTCCAGGTGCATGTGCGGGTGGCTGAGCGGGTTGCCGCTGGACGGCACGCCGGGCGTCGGGTGGTGCCCGCCCGGGTGGTGGTGGTGGTGGTGGTGATGATGGTGCGGCGCGTTGTTCTGCGCTGCGGCGGCGGCGATGACCGCGGACACCACCGCGGCGGCCGATCCCATCTCCTCCCCGGCCATGGCGCCTCCCGGCCCGGCGCCGCTGCTGCTGAACTGCTGGCCTCTCGCATAGCCGTCGAAGCCCTGGAGCTGGTGACTGCTGTTGATCAGCGCCTCCACTGCGTCCTCCGGGCTGAAGCCCAAAGCCTCCGGGTTGAGCTGCTGTTGGTAGCCGGTCATCCAGTAGAAATCCTCCAGGTGCGCCTTCTGCTCGCTCCCGGAGCCCGGACTGGGCGCCGAGAAGCTTGGCGAAGGGGGAACCGAGCTGCAAGGCGTGCTCATCGGGGTGGAAGACAGGGATCCCCCGGCGATCAGGCGGCTGCACTGGCTGATGCTGCGATCGGGCTCCACCGGCTCCTTTTTCACTTCAAACTTCATCAGATCGAAGTCATTAACATATTCCATGGCCAGGGGACTGGTGGGCAGGTCGGAGCTGCTCATTGCCAGTTCTGATGCCATCCTTTTGCTGTTGACAGTCCTCCAAAGGGGGTGAAGAGCAGCTGTCAGAGTGGTCGGGTTCGAGACAGCGTGAGCCAGCGTGATTTCTTTATTTAATTCTTCAAAAGCAAAGAAAAGGGTTCGCGAGCGCCGATTTATTTTTTAAATTGACGCGTTTCGCCTCTCGCGCACAGACGCAGGAGCGCGCGCGTCTCCAGTTCCTCTCTCTTTGTACGCGAGTGTCGACGCGTTTGAGTCGCGGACATTTAACACTGCATGGCTTTCTCTTTTTTTTTTTTTCAATAGTTTTGTTGAAACGAAGACCGTAACATGTATGTGATTGGCAAATGGATGCTTGGCTGGGGGAGGAAAAAAAAGTACTCCGGGCTTGTTCTAGAGTTTTTAAAGGATCACCGAGCATGAGAGTATAAAAGCAATGCTGAGTTTTATAGCCGTCCTGACGTCAGGTTTGAAATACGAAATTGACTCGGACTCGTAGCCAATAGGCTCGCTGAATCGGAGGGTCAATTTACATACTAGAGAAGAAACAAAAGTTTTCCGAACTGTCAGAACTGACAGAGATCAACGACGACTTTAACCCTTTATGGACAATGATTTTTCTTTCTTTTGGTATTTAAAAGCAGGTAAACACATCTTTCCATTCATTTCATTCATTGTATCGCATAGTGTTTAAAATCTAATGACATGATGCATGCATGATCAAAAACACTATGCGTATATTATCTGACAGATTAATATCTATCTTTAAAATATAATTTACATGTACTGTAACTATATCCAAAAACTATGCTGTGTTTAAAGGACAATATTATTGGTTTGTGTGTATATGTATGTATATGTAGGCTCTCTCTCTCTCTCTCTCTCTCTCTCTCTCTCTCTCTCTCTCTATATATATATATATATAGGCCTATATATATATATATATATATGTGTGTGTGTGTGTGTGTGTGTGTGTGTACATATACATATAATAAGACATATTGAAGAGGAAGAATTACACAACGAATATGTTAATGGCAGGTGTAACTACTAAACCAATTAAAATATCCACATGGTTTCCACAGAATACGCTTCTTTGTTTTTTTTTTTTAATGTGAATATATTAATTTATTAGATTTTTTTCTTAAACTGTCCACAAAACGTGGTCGGAAGCTCTTACACATGAGCGGACATGCGGTTTCAAAACTCAACAGCGCCGCCTTTCGGCCGAGATGAACAGCGTGTGTCCATTAGTGCAGTGCTTCATGTGTGTGTGTGTGTGTGTGTGTGTGTGTGTGTGTGTCACTCACAGTTATCATGACATATCAATGCATCTCTCCAACACTTACAAACATTCATATTAAGTGCATAGGTATTTGCCATCAGTTGGATCAAACGATAATTTATAGAAAAGTCAAATAATAATAAAAATAGCATGTTTTCTTTTTTCAATGATCAACCTTATTTAGTAATAAAGCCGCTTTAGGGTTATTATAGTATGGGCTGTGTTGGTACATTTTGGTTACTTATTATAATTTTTTCTTATGGTCACATGTAATCATATAATGTAATAATAGTTACATACTGTGTAATGGACAACATGTAATTAATGTGTAATTATGTGTGCAGCTTGTAATTCTTGTTATTATTATAGTCATTAATTATAATAGCATGCCATATATGTAACATTAACACGTTAAATGACAGTATTGCTTGTTATACTTATTTATGTTGGCGTTAAATAGGCTGCACACGCGTCTCTCTAAGTGCTCAAAAACGGCACTCATCGCTGGAGGGTTTCTGAACAAACACAGAGCAGCTTTAGCTCACGAGAGCAGACAATAACCACGGCTATTCTCACCGGAGATATTGAAATGTGCTCAACTCTCTGTGGAAAAGCCACACAAACTACAAAGCCGCCAGCGTCAAAATAAAAATAAATGCAAGCTCAAAGTCCCAAAAGGAAATAAAGATTCTCTTAGACTCAGTGACTGTTCTTGGGGACCCAAACCTAGAAAATAAACATATTATTTCATTAATTAGATCAACCAACAAAAGCCTTCGGAGGCCGTTCAAAAGCGCTGAATAAATATTGAATTTATGTCCCTTCTGACTGTGTAACTGCTCGACAATCAAGAGAAATAAAGACTCCCAGATAAAAATAGATTTTTTTATTTGTCTGATTCTTTAGAGTGATGCTAATGTAGTTCACATCGCCCTGATGTAACATTACTGTCTGACTATAGAGTTTTATAAATGATCACAGTGCGGTATAAACTAGATCATGCAGTTTTCTGTGTTAACACTGTAATTGGTGTGAGATTTGGGCTTGAGTTTGGAGTAGATGATGTGATGTGATCCCCATTGTGCCCTTGAGCGGGACACTCGCCTCGGGTCACGCCGGCCCGGGACGCTTCCCTCGCATTACTGCACTTCAGATGAAACGCTTCTGCTAATGGGCTGCTAACAGCTTACACTGGTGTGTGCTTGTGCTGAGGCCTGAACTCAACACACTGTTTACATGAACACAACAAATCAGATGGAGACTTTAAGTGCTGTCATGATTTATAATTCTACCATGTGTGTGTGTGTGTGTGTGTGTGTGTGTGTGTGCATGTCAAAAGAGCTGCATTTACTAGGTTAGTTGTGTGTACACTCTAAAAAAGGCAGGGTCTTTTTAAACCAAATTTGGGTCAAATATGGACAAAGTCAGCCATTGGGTTATATTTTTTAATGAAATTTTTAACCCAATGGTTGTTTTTGTCCATATTTGACCCAAATTTGGGTTAAAACAACCCAGCAATTTTTAGAGTGTGTGTTAACTTAAAGAGCTGTTTCTACCTGATTTAACCCATACATGAGTTTTGTTTCTAAAAATGAATTTGCAGTGAAATGAAATCAGTGTCCGATGTTGCCATTTTAGGTTATCATTTCTTCAGTGAATGCTTGTAAAGATGGTATGGGTTCAGTCAGTTACACCTCTGTTCTGTATTATTGTGCAATCATTGTGTAATTAGGGACACACGGACATTTAAATGAAATGGGGCTTGATTTGTTAACATTTCAAGAGCATTTGGTTGCTTTCAGCGTCTCTGATGTGCAGCGGTGATTGCTCTGGGGGCGGGAGACCCTCTCTGATCAATGAGAGAGAGAGAGAGAGAGAGAGGTACTTCCTATAATCTACTAAGATTCATCATATCCCATTTCCTGTCTCTTCATGTTCATATATGAGCACATTACCAAGGTCTTTGTTAATGAGAGATTTTATGACCTTTCTGAATTCACCCCCCTCGAGAATATTGATGAATAATGTTTAGAAATAACTGGCTGTATGATTTACAGTTCATCCACATACATTTAATTATTGTAACCATTACTGAGTTCTCCCATTGTTTTGAGCAATGGCCTCGTCTGTGAGCGAGAGCTTGCTATCTGTTTTTCTGTGAGTCTGTCAACCTGGAAATCTTTACGTTTCCCTCTCACATGTATTGAAGCGGTGATGTCCTTGCTCAGATTTGATGATTATATTCTGTCTGAACTGAAGATGAGAAAACACTCTAAAGCCTCAAACGCCTTTCAGAAGCTGATTCATATTTGAACAGCAATCAATACTTACTCCATTCAAAAACAGTCTGTATTGCAGCAGGATTTTGTCTGATCAATAAAAGTGACAATAATGTAAACATAATTTTTTTTTACGTTTCCTGAAGAAATGTATTATTCTTGGGTCCGTCTATCAATGCAAGTCAATTGGATGTTTTGCCTATTCTACTTGGCGCTGCGGGCCGTACTGGTTCCAATTGAGCAATTACCTCTAATAAAATGTATTTTATCTGATGCAGTAAAACAAATCAAGCTCATCTGACCGCATTTTTGACAGTGTCAGTCATTGATAAGCCAGTCGTCCACTAAACAGAAGCTCTTTCCTGCAAGTTTCCTGTTTACTGGACAGACTGCATCTCTCTTCCCCCAAACGCTGCGTGATATATGCCGATCCTCAGCAGAAGGAACTCGATCAAATATCCTAAATGGTGCTGGGCAACGAATAATCGCATCCAAAATATAAAATATGTATATATAATATAAATAATGTATAACTATACAATAAATACATGCAAATATTTATTAAATATATACATGCATATGTGTGTATAATAATGATACACAGCACACACATATATATTATGTAAACACAAACTTATTGTGGATGTGATTAATCACGATTAATCGTTGCCCAGCACTGATCCTAAATGATATCAATGCACAGTCTGACATGTGATGCAGCCTGAACCAATACGACACCGTGTTCGTTCGTTGGCCAGAGGAGAACCGAGCGACTGAACTTGGTTTCTCAAAAGAGGGTTTCCTCCATTTTGGTCACCTGATGGAGTTCGGTTTTCTTGCCACTGTCACCTTTGGCTTGCTTAGTTGGGGACACTTAAAGGAGAACTCCGGCGCAAAATGAACCTTTGGTCTAATAAAACATTGGTACCTAGTCAACCGTTCTCTGAGATTTGTTTTCATGATAATCGAATGTAAAGAGTTTTATCTCTAAAAACTGTTTAGCGTATAACGCTAGTAATGGGGGCATTTAATAAGTAAAAAGAAATCGCTAGTTAATACCACTAACAAGGCACAAAACAGCCCCACACGAACACAGTAACATAATGAGGGTCCCTACATGCAAAACGAAGCATTGAGAACTTTGTAAGTGTACTTTGACTAGGTACCAATGTTTTATTAGACCAAAGGTTCATTTTGCGCCGGAGTTCTCCTTTAAAGCTCCAGTAGGTAACTTTTGAAACATGTATTTGCTAAAACTTTCATTATGTCCTGACAGTAGAATATGAGATAGATAATCTGTGTAAAAATCAAGCCCCTCTGGCTCCTCCTAGTGGTCCTATTGCCATTTGCAAGAAATACACGCTCCCGGTCAGAAACAACCAATCAGAGCCGAGAGGAGTGTCTTAGCAGTGTCAGTCACGCTCGTGTACGCGCTGATCACACCCCTCTCTTGCACAGCGCGAGCGCCGGAGCGCGAGCCGTCGTTCAAACTCAAGATTGCCGGCGTGCTGCAGCTGTGCTTATGACGGAGAAACAACCTAAACTGCCAATTCTCGAGTGACAGCTGCTCATAAAACAAAGAGGTAAAAGGAAAAAGACTGATGACGATAAACAACCGAAAAAGAAAGAATCACACAGAGCCCATTGACTCAGTGTCAAAATTCTAGCCGCATAACAACATGTAAATAAAATGTCATGCACTCTGCTAAGCAACAATTGAAACCTGCTAATTCACTGGCTTGTCATGTTGCTGAAATAATGTACTAGCACACCTTATCTAGCATTATATATCGCTAGAATAATTACTTACATACTGTAACATTAGTTACCGTTATATTAACGTTATCTTACTAGCTATTTATAACTTATAGAAAGAGTGCAACGTTATAAAGTTACATGTAGGCTATTGGAAAATACATAATGATTTGAGGACCAAGTTTGTAGTCAAAGTATGGGCAGGCCATAGTCAATGTAAAGCATATTATTGATGTTTAGTCCCTATTAGTGAATGTGCCATATCACTTTTTATCCGCCGTCATCGGTGGCCCTGTTTACTAGCCTGCGCGTTCACGACAGGCTCCGCTGTGGAGGACGAGCTGTGGAGGGAGGGCTGTAGCGCAGCAGAGAGCAAGGGGGTGGGACCTGGAAGTTGTGCTTGTTCAAATTTTCAGGCTAAGTCAACGTTTTCTCGAAACTCCCTACTGCAGCTTTAAATGGGTCATAAACGGCATTGTTTTATAATGTTTCCTGTGGTGTACTTATAACGTTAGTATGTTTACATCAAAAATGGTCAATTTAGAAATAAACTGTATTTTTGCTACCCTGATTTTGGCCCTCTGATTTGACACTCTGTTTGAAGGGTCTGTGTGAGACTTCAGTGTAAACGCCCATAGCTGTGATTGGCTGCTGTGAGACTTCAGTGTAAACGCCCACTGCTGTGATTGGCTGCTGTGAGACTTCAGTGTAAACGCCCACTGCTGTGATTGGCTGCTGTGAGACTTCAGTGTAAACGCCCACTGCTGTGATTGGCTGCTGTGAGACTTCAGTGTAAACGCCCACTGCTGTGATTGGCTGCTGTGAGACTTCAGTGTAAACGCCCACTGCTGTGATTGGCTGCTGTGAGACTTCAGTGTAAACGCCCACTGCTGTGATTGGCTGCTGTGAGACTTCAGTGTAAACGCCCACTGCTGTGATTGGCTGCTGTGAGACTTCAGTGTAAACGCCCACTGCTGTGATTGGCTGCTGTGAGACTTCAGTGTAAACGCCCACTGCTGTGATTGGCTGCTGTGAGACTTCAGTGTAAACGCCCACTGCTGTGATTGGCCGCTGTGAGACTTCAGTGTAAACGCCCACTGCTGTGATTGGCTGCTGTGAGACTTCAGTGTAAACGCCCACTGCTGTGATTGGCTGCTGTGAGACTTCAGTGTAAACGCCCACTGCTGTGATTGGCTGCTGTGAGACTTCAGTGTAAACGCCCACTGCTGTGATTGGCTGCGGTGAGACTTCAGTGTAAACGCCCACTGCTGTGATTGGCTGCTGTGAGACTTCAGTGTAAACGCCCACTGCTGTGATTGGCCGCTGTGAGACTTCAGTGTAAACGCCCACTGCTGTGATTGGCTGCTGTGAGACTTCAGTGTAAACGCCCACTGCTGTGATTGGCTGCTGTGAGACTTCAGTGTAAACGCCCACTGCTGTGATTGGCTGCTGTGAGACTTCAGTGTAAACGCCCACTGCTGTGATTGGCTGCTGTGAGACTTCAGTGTAAACGCCCACTGCTGTGATTGGCTGCGGTGAGACTTCAGTGTAAACGCCCACTGCTGTGATTGGCTGCGGTGAGACTTCAGTGTAAACGCCCACTGCTGTGATTGGCTGCTGTGAGACTTCAGTGTAAACGCCCACTGCTGTGATTGGCTGCTGTGAGACTTCAGTGTAAACGCCCACTGCTGTGATTGGCTGCTGTGAGACTTCAGTGTAAACGCCCACTGCTGTGATTGGCTAACACCTTTGCATATGAAATAAGTATTTACATGTGGAACTCTCTCGAAAACTTTTAGCTCGTTTTTACTATTACAGCTTTCGAGGTGAACTAATCGTGAAAAGTGTTGATTATAGATTTATATTTAGATCGTGGCATGAAAGGTTGCATTGATGAGCATGTAGCTCGTCTTTGCAACTCAATTTCTGCACTCTCACGAATGCTTCATCATAACTAACTGTGCAAACACAATGCAAATAAGAGATTCATTGATTATAACAGGAGTTTTGCCACGAGTCCAGAACTCAGTCACTGATAAACGCGGTTTGTGTACATTAATTATTATATCACAAATCATTGGTCACAGATCAGGCATTAGAATTAACATGGTTACTTACATGTTGTGGCATTACTGTGGAGTCCATATCGTAAAAGTCTGTCTGCAAAGCCTGCGCCGAAATTGCGACTGATTTACCAAAGAATCCACAGTGAAATGTACCGAATAAAAAATATGCTCAACTGAAACATTCACATTGTTGAAAATAAATCACCCCATTAGCATTAGGGCCCTTTGGAAGGTAATGGTATATAGTCCATTGATCCACTGATCGCTCATCTCTCCTCTTCATCGATCTCACTAACACACCAGTGGCCGGGGCCAAAGTTGCAATGATGAAGTAGGCGTTGCTTTTCTTCTGCAGAGGCGGTATTTCAGCTACTGTTTCATAGGCACATTCCACAACAAGCCGATCGCTGGCCTTGGTTACAATAAAAGCTGATCTTGGACTAACAAGGACATTTTCAGTTCTGATATTCTTATAGGATGATGACCTCTTTTGTCAAAAGCTCAAGGACAATTAGATTTCTCAGTTCATTACCTTTTTAATATTCAGCAATATTATTGACTAACACTATCAGATGAAGACAAAACTTGAACTGAATGGAGCTGGTTGATGATATCACTGTTTCCTGCAGACACAGTTATTGAACTGAACTGAACAAACATTGAACTGTCTCGAGCAGAATGACACTTGTCTTTACAGAATTTGACTCATATTTGATTAAGTTTGCATCATTGATTGTTATTTTCCTGTCTATTTCTGTAAACCTGCTTGACTTGACAATGGAAGTGAGTGGGGCAAAATTTTAGAGGATTTAAAAGCAGAAATATAATTTTATAAAAGCACTTACATTAATTATTCATTGTTTAAATCATCAATCTTACAATAGTTTAGGGTTTATGATGTTCTATTGTAATGGAAACAGTTTGGGTATGACTTAAGTATAACTTTAACAAACTGGGTATAATTTTTCACAGAAAGAATTTTTTCACACTAAAATCATGTTAAATAGTTCCAAAAATGACAAAAATAGACTTCCATTACTCACCCTCGTGGACGTTCATCTTTGGAGCATAGGTGAGGATATTTTGGTAACACTTTATTTCCATAGTCCACTTTAGACGATCTAATAAATATAAATAACTTTGCAACTACATGTCAACTAGCAGTCATTAGAGTATTAGTAGACTGTCTGTTTAATATCTGCCAACACTTTATTTTGATGCTCCTCAATAGACTGTCTAATGACTATAAGTAACTTTGCAATTACATGTCAACTTATTACTAACCCGAACCCTTGCACTCTAACTGATACTCTGAACTAGTTGACCTGTAGTTGGAAATGAATGAGAGTTAGTTGGTATGTAGTTGCAAAGGTACTAATAGTTAGTAGAATGTCTAAAATGGACGATCCAAATAAAGTGTAACTGATAGTTTTAATATTCTCATCATTTTTGCCCATCCATTGGAAGTCCATTCCAGCAAAATGTGCACACTTAAAAAATTACAGAAAGAAATTGTGAAAGTATGCTTAATACAAGTCACATACTGTATAAACATTGATCAGTGCACATACATAAGGCACATCAAATATCTGTAAGAACCGATGAAGTTTCTTCTTTTGTTCTTTTTGTCAAAACCAAAAATACCTTTACTTGGTTCCAAAACCCAACTAAACCCAACACAATCTCATTGCAGTTTTGAACTGTTTTACGTTTTGCCGAATTGGGGGCTTATTTATATGAATTCGTACGATCTGGTTCCTCCCCACTGAGGTTTATGGGTGGTCCTTCATGCTTACTTTAGTCTAAAAACCTTACATTTTTATACCAATCAAATCGCATGAATTCATACAAAATCGCCGCAAATCATTTTTTTTAAAGTCCCCCTGTGGTGTAAATCCAGCTTTTAATGTTGTTTATGTGTCTATGTGGTGTTTTTAATGTGCTTTAAGACAAACCGTGTGTAAGTTCATAAGTCGACAGCATTGCTGAGTATTTTCTGCTTAAAACTGCAGTGAACCAAAGACAGTCTCAAAAACACGGTTTGAAATCGCTGGTGTTTCTGACGTCACATACGACCTTGTAACCAATCAGATCAACGTGTGATCGTCAACCAGTGGATCTCTGAGCTGAGTGAGTGAGTGGAGGCGGGGCTCATTTGCATATTCATAGGACCACGTATACTGAACGTTTAAATGTGTCATTTTAGTGATCAAAGATGAGTTTTAAGGGTTAAAATTATTGACTACAGGCGGACTTTAAGTTTTCTAATGAGATGGGGTTGACTAACCCTTTAACGCACATATGACACATATTTTAATGCGCATAGACGATTCCTTTAAAGTCATCACAGGTTAGTTTGAGAGAAGTTGAAGTCTGTTTTAGTCTCTTCATGATAGGTGTGCTAGACATAAACATCCTCCATTGAACTTTAATAAAGCTATTCAATGAAAAGTAATCCACCATTATCAGGATTATGGCGACATTCATTCATTATACAATCCCAGTGGGCGACTAGCTTAATATTCACTCACAATCCCTGTTTAACAAAGTCTATTAAATCCCAAGCTTAGCACAAATGAACGCCATGATTTCAATGAACTCATTTGAAGAACATTTAAT
This sequence comes from Tiaroga cobitis, assembly GCA_030578255.1. Lineage (NCBI taxonomy): Eukaryota > Metazoa > Chordata > Actinopteri > Cypriniformes > Leuciscidae > Tiaroga > Tiaroga cobitis. The sequence continues at coordinate 31,758,113 of CM060615.1, read as the reverse complement.
TACCAGTTATGGAAAAATGAAATGTTTCTCCATAGGGTTTTTTCCTCCCTTAACTAAGTGTTGTATCTTTTTGTAATAGAATGAAGGGGACATAAAAGCTATTACCAGGTTGGTGTTCACCGTGGCGTCTCTCTCTGTGCGATGTTTTATGAAGGGAATAAAAAAATGCAGATTAACATAGTGAGCTTCAACTCATGGAAACAAAGTGCAGTAATTGAGCAGCGGTGTCTTGCTTTTTAGAGTTAATATTCTCCTTTCACCATCTGGACTTTAATGTGCTCTCATTTCATCTGCAGACATGTTTATCATCACACATCCACCTCTCCCTCTCTCCATTACACCAACACTTTATTACACAGACTGGAGAAGGCCTGAACGCTGCCTTTGTTTACCTGGTGTAAGATCCACTCTTCCAGTAAATATTTAGTTTTTACATTTGCTTGACTAAAATTAGGATTACGAAGGGTATAAAGCATTACATAGCATATATAATCGCCCACCAATATTTTATGCACCCTGTTTTTTAGTTTGCTTGAAATTTTCTTTATGTCCCTTAAATTGCATTTTTTTCAATGTCAAGTCAAGTCACATTTATTTATACAGCGCTTTTACAATACAGATTGTTTCAAGCAGCTTTACAGAGATAACAGGAAAATGCAACAACGTTTGTTTCCAGAAGAAAATAGTGTCACAGTCCAGCTTAAGTAAGTGCACTGAAGTTTCATTTTGTTATGAAAAAGTTATTAATTTTGTTAATTTATATATAGCCGGCCTGGAGAAAACAGCGATGTCATCGTCCAGCTCAGTTCAGTTCTCATATAATGGTGTCAATGCAGGCACATCAATATTATTGTTGAATATTAAATTAAATGTTACATTTAATGTCCCCAACTAAGCAAGCCAAAAGCCAATGGCAACAAAGGTGGAAAATGGCGACAGTGGCGAGGAACCAAACCTTCTCCTCCTCAGTTCTCCTCTGGCCAATGAGAGAACAGTGTGTGATTATGAGTCGGGCATTACAGGGCAGAAGTCAGAATGGATTGCAACAATCAGACTATTATCCAGTTTATCGGGTTGAAGATCGGAGTCACGCCGGTATGGGGACGGGTTTGTCCACTTTTTGAAGCGAGTAGGTCTCGAGTTCAAAATAATGGATGAAAAATGTTAAAGTCAGGATTATTTCAATTAAATTTTCTATCAATGTCTGCAAAAAACAAACTAACAGAAAAGGTTCATCCCAAAACCATGTGACCAGCATCATATGATCAGCAACATTTTCTTCTATGGTAAATTTCCTCTATATAATTTAATTAATATAATATATATTTTTTCTATATTTGATCTCCAATGACCTATTGCAAAGTAGTATATTAATTGCCAGTCAATGGGTAAATGGTTATGGCTCGCAATATTTTTATGATTGTTTTTCCCTTTCAAATAAATATTAAAATGTGCGGTTAACCTGATCAAGAAAATAACATTTAGTTGGCCAGACAAAGCCTGCCATTGAAATTTAGAGGCAAAATGGTGAATTTGTGAAGTATGTTACCGGTTAGCCATGTTACTGGCATTGTTAACTATGTTTGACTCATTTTTTACATTTTAAATATCTAGATTGTCTTTTAAATAATCACTGTACATATGGCAGAATAGTAAAAAAAAACAAAAAAAAAACACCATTGAATACTTGAGTCACTTAAAGTTTAGCACTTAATCACAGTTTATCCAACGCTATCTCACGACCAATTCGTACGAGTGATTAAAAAGTGGCTAATTCGTACGATTTGTTAAAACCCACGTGATGTGTAGGTTTAGGGGCGGGGTCAGGGGTAGGTCATTCGTACGAATTCATACGAATTGGCCAAATCGTACTAATTCGTACGATTGAGGTCGAATGAATTCGTACGAATTAGCCACCTCGTAGAATTCGTGCGAATTGCCGTGAGATCGGGTTGGTTTATCGGTAACAGTTGACAAACTCACCAGGGAAATCCCCCCTTGTAATATTAAAATGGTGTTTAATGATTAAGCTTTGAAACTAGCAGATATGTTACACGAATAAAATATGTAAACTGAAACTAATTGTTGTTTTAATGAGAAAGTATATTGTTTTAACACTTTTTTTCCTGATGTGAAATGTACACTAAATTATAGAATGACTAATACTTCATTTCATATTTCATTCAATACTGAGAAGAGAGACTGGTTGACCAAGTATTTGTGTTATGTTTGTAAGTGTCACACAGTTTGTTTAGCTAACTTAGCTTTTGTTAATGACAAACACACTGTTGATTTATGCTTAATAGAGTAACGTCTAACACTATTGGAATCACTGGTAACTGACTATTATGCATTTTTATGTCAATAGTCATACTATTTTATGTTTATTAGAGTATCACACAGTGAGCTTAGCAACATGCTAATGGCAAACACTCTTGTAATGGAGTGTTTTGTATCTTTATGCTCATTAAGAGTGCGTGTCACACAGTTGTGAGGTTCCTTCATAGTTAGCCTATGATATTCTGGTCTCTAAATATGGGTTGGTTTCATTCAGTGTAAGTCTAGTCTGAGATTTATACACCTGTTTTATCATATCAAAAATTGTAGGCTTGATCACTAAGAAAAGTAATAGCACGCCTTCCTTTAGCGAACCGCATGTTTAAGTCATCGTTCATGTGCAGTATGAGTTACGTGCTGAAGTTAAATGCTCAGGGTGAGGGCTTTGCTGGGAAACCCGCAGTCTAATATTTCTTATTACTCACAGTGTTGTTATTTAGTTTACTCATTGTGTTACCGTGACCCACTCGTATAAAACTCCTTAGTGCTAGCGTGGGAAAGAAAGCATGCAGATGATTCATTTGGTGGAGATGGGAAGCAATGTGCCCCACTCTGTTATTTATGTGCCACGCATCGCCACAGAGACGCTCATTAATAAGCATCTCCCACCTGAGCTATTAGAGAGCAGGAGAGAGGCGAGATCTTACGCTCTGACCCCGTCACCGCTGTACTGCTACGGCTACAGGACACCTCACACACTGCATCATCCCCCGGCACACATAAATCCACTCTCTCCTGCTAATGAGTCTGAACCGAGAGCACTGACAGCACTAGAGCTGGACTGAGACGCCGAGGACACCGCTGATCTGGTGCAGCAGTTCTGATGCTAAGGTGTGTTTAAAGTGAACTTGAACCTTTAGAAATTATCCGAAGAGCCTATGATGAAAAATCAATACAAATGTTTCTCCATCAAACAACCATAGAGCATCTCAAGAACCATATAAAGACAACAATGGGTCTTGATAAGAAGAGGTGGAAATAAAATATTTGTATTTCTCTTAAAGGCAGGGTAGGCGATTTGTTCCAGAATTATAATTTTTTTGTTATGCTGGTTGAAAGTCTCTTCACATCCTGATAGCAATCACTAAGGCCTTGTCCACACTAACACTTTTTCATTTGAAAACCCATCTTTTTTTCTCAGTTTTGGCCTTCCGTCCACACTGAGACGGCGCTTTTTGAAAACGCTCTCCACAGTGGATACATTTGAAACGGCCGTTTTCACGTTGTGGACCGTGAAACCAGAGGTATTTAAAAACGATGACGTAAGTTTAGTCATGTGACGCATGCTGTACCAATAGATATTCATGTTTATACCATTGTGCCTTTTATGTGCTATTCACTTTCACACTGTTGCTAAAATATGCTACTTTGCACACTCTTCATATCACAGTCCGGCAAAGATCCCAGAAGATTCACTTGCATTTTCTGTCCTGCAGCAAAACATGAGAGCAGCCGTGTTTTAGACCAAACATATAATGGTGACTAAGTGTGACCTGGACGCAAATGTGTGACCTGGACCTGGATTATATTTTGCTAAATAAAATGATCCTGACTGAAGAATTGCGTGATAACTTGATTATGTCTTGTTCTGTCATCTCCGTGAGCTTTTATGAGGGTTTACACATGCGCTGTAAGGTGAATTTTGCGTTTTCCGACGTTTCAGTGTGGATGAGAAACTTTTGGAAAATGCTTGAAAACGCTAATGTGGGCGGATAACGTTTTGAAACAAAAACTCCGCTTTCAAATCTATCCGGATTAATGTAGACGTAGCCTCAGTTAAGTGGTTTAAATCATCTGGAAGGCGTAGGGCCATAAAATGTTCTTTCGATCCGAATGCAATGATACGATGTCCTTCCTGCCTGTCAATGAATGTATTTCCATACCTCGACGCACCTGCTCGTGCAGACATCACACGTCATCAGTGTGTTTCATGCTATGAGTTAGACAGACGTCAGTCACTGAGCACCACAAACGAAACAGCAGCCGCCTTTTACGATCAAAACAACAAGCTTACCCTGCGCTCACACCATAACTGTAATCTGGAAGAGATGGAAACTAGAGGTCTTCTCGGGTCCTAAAAACTGCACCCGACCCGAATCGACCCGAATCACTACTTATCCGAACCCGACGTGCATACATTTTTTTTTTTTTAAGAAAAACCCGACCCGAGATAGACCCGATAAAATTAGACCCGAGTCCGACCCGACCCGACGCCATTTCCTTTAGAACCCGACTGGACCCGAACGTAAACGTCATTTACATTGTGCACAGCGTGCAGCCCTGCGTTTCTCAAAAATGCACTTAACATAGACGCGCAAGTGTAAGCGTGCTGAAGTGCTAAAATGTCAATCACACATCACTGTAACCCATTACGTCCTATACAATTTGGCATAATGTTATTTACCGGACCATATGATGATTAGAACCACCATTCGTTTTCCCTGACATTTTTCGCAATTTCTGTTATCATGCTTTTCTGACACTGTCGCGAATTTTTAAAATTGATTGACAGGCCTGGCTTAACGACAATTCAAATACTTGCATTTAGTCAAACATCCATCCACATGATGGCGCACTAGTTCTTCTTGGCAAAGGAAGGGGTTGGTTTATGTGGAGCGAGCAACTGAGTAAATCAATGCGGAGGCAACCGTGCTTATGCTTATAGCCCGCGGAATCGCTCTCTCACTTAGAAAAAGTGAGAGAACGGTGTCATAGAGTTGTTTTAAATACTGCAATTTTCTTAAATGCCCAACATAGTTTAAAAGAATTCGGGTCTTCTCGGGTCCATTTGGAAAAAGCGTATTTTATTTATATTACCCGAGGCCACTAATACCGAACCCGACCCGTGTCCCAGACACTCGTCGGAGTTTTGGACCCGAACCCGCTCGGGTCTCGGGTCGGACCTCGGGTTTTCGGATCCAAGTGGACCCGTGAAGACCTCTAATGGAAACCCGTCACGTTATACTCGAAGCGGTTTGTGACTCAAATTGATGCGTTTCAATATCAACACTATCAAGGCCGGAATGATCTGCAGCAGTCAGGTGGTACAGGTCAGTGCTCTTGAAGTAGTTTATGTTCATTATTATTGTAATGTTATGTGTTTCGAGACGTGAAGTAATTTCACTTTTGTTTGCTCCCTGCTGTGTGCGTTCATGTGTTTTGAAGGAGGCGTGGGATCTCATGCTTTCAAAGCTAGCTCGCTAACCCTAACCCTTTGAAAGAAATTTAAGACAAATGTATAATCACTCAAGAAAAATATAAGCCCAAAAAATGGTTATTCAAAACTGTCAGTGGTTCCCAAGATCTCTCGACCACAGTACAGTTCACATTATTGAATGCTTTATTACCTACCAAAAAGACTAGACCCCACCCCCCCACCCCCCCAAAGGTGCCAGACAAACCAACATTTTAACAGATGGCAGATGTCCAAGATGGTCTCACAAAGCCTGTGTTTGACTCACGCGAGGCTCATGTGCGGGTTAGCTGACCTAAACACAATAGCGCATTATGAGGCAGTGCTGCAGGAAAGAACCAGAAAGGCATGTCCCATTCAGGGTATAGGAGTTTCAGGCAGGCTCACACACACTCACACACACTTACAGTTTGACTTCAACTGTTTCTCGTAATGATTTGATTATATCCTTTGAACATCCTAACATATCAGGAAGAAAAGTATAGATTTTTTCATGCATCATATGTGTATTAGAATTGTCATGTATAGTTTAAAGTATATTAACACTCCTCTGCCAAGGGATGTGCAACAGCTTTATTCAATGATTTATTGAAACTTTCTAAAACTCTGTGAGATAGATATTTTGAATATGTCAAAAGCCATGTCTAGAATCAGAAGTATTCTTAAGTATAACATTTTACTATTCTCTTCATGGAATGAAATAAGTGTTACAAACTTGAAAGTTTTGAGAGTAATTCAATACGTTTTATTAGTAACCCCAACATCTTTATTACAATTTTATTTTATTTTCCTAAAACCTAGTGCACCACATTTATAAAAATACTCAAGTTTAAATAGTGCAAACACAAATGGCACATGTGTGCCCTTTGAGTTTAGTTCATCCATATGTCTAGTCCCTATGTCATTCGTCTCTATAGTTACTGATTTGTTTTCCATAGTTACTGATTATGTTCACCTGTTTCTAGTTTAATTCCTCATTTTGTCCTGTGTATAACCATGGGGCAACCTCCCCGTCTCTCTCTTGAAGCCAACACGGAAGTGAAATAAACTGCAGTTCATCGAGTGGCCGCTTGAGGCTGACTGCAAAAGCGAGTCAAATCTGTATCTACCCCATGTTAAAATGCCTCACTTCACAGCAGAAAAAAAACATGTTTACAGCCTGGTGGCAAATAGTTTTTTTGGTCTATGTGCTAATTTTGCCCTTCATGACGACTGTGAGGGGGGGTGAATTTTTTTTACAACTCATCTGTTTAAATTATATTTAAGCCTTAAAGTTCTGCATAATTAAGGGCGTGGCCACTTGAGTGACAGGTGGATTGCAGCTGCTTTCACTAGTCGTTTGTCCGTCACCCTCAGCTGTGTTTCTGCTTTTTACGGGATTATTTCATACAATTTAATACATGTATTATACCTTCGCCCGTGCGCGCCGTTGGATTCCGTCGTGTTGAGTATGGAGAGAACGACCAGCGATGTGTTTCCAGCTGTTTCCCTCACATGGACTAATGGATTTCTGATGATCTCAGTGCGTTCTCTCCGTCCGTGCAATAGATGCACACCCTTGAATGAGCGTGGATTTCTAGTTCATTTACTTGAACTTCTGAGGTAATATCTTTGGTTTGACCCATCTGAGAAACTGAGAGGCGGCCAAAATCAGAGAATTAAAGCTCTTTACGAACTTGACGTGAGATGCCGACTGACATATGTGCTTGAATCACTGTCACTCACATGCACAAGCTTAGAGCAATATTGTAAGTTACTAATACATTTTTAACTAGCAGAATAATAATGCATCACGATACACATAGTTGACTGCTTGTATGTTGTGAGAAATGTGCGTGATCTGTGTTATGTACTGTTGTATACATGCTCTTAACCTTGTGGGATTAATAAAGTTGATAAAAAAGTAAAGTAAATAGTCTCACTTTTAGTTACGTCTTAACTATTATAATATTTCGTAGGGCAAAAACATGAACTTTAACCATTGGCTTTTTCATTGACTTTACTTTTTCAATCGGCTTTCACTTCAGCGTGAGGGCAGTAGCATATCATTAGTACCTCAGCTCCACCCACGTCCCGCCTCTTTGCCCATCTTCTGTTATCCGGGAGTGACGAGAGGTGACGCGCTGCCAAGATGGTGACGGCCGGCCCCGCCCACTTTAGGCTTCAAAAACGCTCTTCAGAAACCTACAGGTGACGTCACGGATACTACGTCCATATTTTTTTACAGTCTATGTGTATAACCCCCCTCTTTTGTTTCGTTGTTGGTCTATTACTGTTAATGTTAAGATTGGTTTGCTTTTCTCTTGCGTTTTTCCCGCTTCCCTGCCTTTCAGAGTTTTTTGTAAAGACTGCTGGATTTAGATCCTCACCTTAAATCACTGCTTTGCCTGCAACAACCCGTGACAATAACTGACCAGATGATGGATGTAGTAGCAGCCACCGTCCACCCGGAGGACCAGTTACTCTCCCTCCACCAGAATAGTCGTGTGCTGGAGTATAATGCGGCTGCCGTGGACCCTGAGCCAGCGCAGCAAACCGACATGGACCCCGAGTCGGCACCCGGCGCATTGTCCGTTCCGAAATTATCCAGTGCCTGCCGTCATGTCCATCCCAGAGAAGGCACTTATTGATCTGGATACCCAGGGATGGACTCACTCCTGAGGTCTCTCCTTCCCCTCCGCTCCTGTCTGGCTTAATGGACACTTTGGCAACAACCAGTTCCCTGACCCTTCCTCCTCCTCTGCTCCTGCCCAGCCTTATAGCTGGTTCCCTGGATTCACCGACACGACCATGGTGTCCAAGCGTGCCACAATCATCATGGTCATGGCCACATCGAGGAATAGGGACTCGTCGTGACCCTTCGGCTCCAGCTCGAATTTCCAAGCCCAGGACTCCACCTCGGCCTTTCAACTCCACTCCCTTGACTTCATCGTGGCCTGTCATCCCTCTGGCTTTATTGGGGTCCCTCATCCTTCTGACTCCACCTTGGTCTGTAATCCCCTGAGTCCTCCATTCCTTTGGCTTCACCGTTGTCCTCACTCCCATCGGCTCCACCTCGGTCTTCCAACCCCCCAGCTACCAACCCACAAGTCTCATTGGTTATGCATGTTTAAACATTTTTACATTTTTCTTTTTTTATAAAATAAGTTTACATAATGTACAGTCATTGGGTAATTGCAACAAAAAAAAAACTTTTAGGGTGAATTAACATTCATCTTGAAAGGATGGACATACAGATAGATGGATGGATAGACAGAACAGCTCTAAATAGAATAAATTTAAATTAGAGAGAGTTTTTGCATTCTCAAACGTGGGAAAAGGGAAAAGTCTGGGCAAAGCCCTACTGAAGCCATGCGGCTGTGAAAGTAACGAGTTTGTGTAATAAATAGTGGGCCAGAATAGCATTTGGCAGCTTCTGGCATTACATTAATGTTCCTGAAACGTTACGAGTGATTTTTTGCTCAGACTAGCCGTAAGAGACCCTGTTTGGCCCACTGCCATCGAGGGCATTTTAAAATGAGACTGAGTCCACAGGGAAAGGGATTTCATCCACTGTGTGTGTGTGTGTGTGTGTGTGTATTTATGAACATGGAGGTGGCTTCACTGATATGAAAAAGTGGTGAAAAAAGAGAATTCCCACAGATGTTGATTGACATGTAAAGCAGCAACAGTATGTTCTAGTTTCAACAAGCCAAACTACACAAACAGTCACACCTACACACAGTCACACCTACACACACACATACACACCTACAGATGGTTTGGACAGATACACTGATGTCTGAACATGAATGACTGATGTTTGGGTCCCGTCCAACCTTTGTGTGTGTGTGAACCACAGAATCCCTGAAGGCAAAGTCTGTGGAGCTCTTGGGTTACGGCACTTCTGCATCTGCTCTTTGGATACTTTTTTTTATTGTTTTTTAAGAGGAAATATGTGTTGTGGCAGCCACTTTAGTCTTTTAGCTCCTCTTACATCTCCGATCCTGATTGGCCGGAGGAGTTTGGACCATGTCCAGATTGGATACTGAGATACATTATGACTCTGAGAGTTGGCAAAGATCCCCAAAAGTAGCAGAAATGTCGTAGAGGGTGGAGATAGATAGACTATAGAAAAAGAGATGTGAGGGTGAGTCTTTGGGGTCACAAGTCTTTAGTGAAGCGTTTAAATTTGTAATTGTTAAAATAATCCCAGCTTAACATGCCTCACTTTCACTCCATTGATATCAAGAAACCTAACAAACAAATAAAACAAACCAAACCTCTTAAACTACCGTAACCTCTTACAACAGCCTAAGCTGGTGTGCTGGACTAACTGGTTTAAGCTGGCATCCCAACCTGGTGTATAACTAGACTCAAAGCCTCAAAACTGCAACACAGTCTCCTGATAATTCATAACTATTTTACAGTTTGGCCAATAGGTATACATTTGATACTCATTCATACATTTTTGAAAACCTGGTCATGCCCGACTGAGAGTTAGTTTTAAGGGTGCAGCTTCATGTTTACTCTATCACGAATCATATATTTTCCTACAAATTACATAATAATAGTTTGTTCATACTTCCTAACATACTTACATTTTCACATAAGCCAACACACCAGCCAACTGACCAGCTTTCTAATTAAATTGTAAACCATTCCTCAAAAAAATATATTTTTTTGTCCTATGGAGTTTGAATCACAACAATAGTAGATAGATAGATCGATCTTTACCTTGAAACATGTGCACCTTTGAACTTTAATCAATATTACACCTTTGAATTTGTTTTCAGCTCCGAGCCACATTTGCATAAAGACAGAAATAACCATTATTCAAACTAGGTAAATTATTCTAAAGAGGTAAAGAAGGGACACGTTTTAGCCTTAAATCAGACTTAGCTCCCCGCCATTAGTGTAATCTTGTTCATTTGGACAATAAACGGCAATAAACTTGTTTCTTTGTCAGTTCACTTACCCCTGAAAACCTCATCCATATTCTCATAAGGACTCTTGTAAGTGCTGCGTCAGACACATGGCCAAGCTCTGCATGTGTGGTCGCGCGGCGGCCATCTATCACCTGCTAGCATGTGAGACTGTAACAGGACACATAAACAGGGGAGATATACAATCCGCAAATGCATTTGTGTCAGTCCTCAAATACTCCCCCATCGGCCATTTGAGCGGTCATTTAAAACGTGGACAGGACTGTGAACAACAGAAGCAACAATACCAGATATGAATCATATCACCCAGCGTGGTGTAAACATACACAAAGCCATTATTTATGGATTATGTAAGACATGCGGAGATGATTTAGGGTCTTTTCAGTATGGTGGGCTTGCATAATTGGAGACAAATGCATGTATAATCTGCATTGTTGAAATATATATTTAAATCAACTTCCTGAGAGCGGGCGTGGGTTGGGTTTGTGAACGCATAAAGGTTGTAAAGAGAAATGGGTTCTGCGGACTAATGGCATAGTGGAGGAGAACCTTTTAAAGACCACAAATAACTCTTTATTTTCAGTTTAGTTCATTATAAAATAGGGGTGTAACAATATTATTGTGTCACAATATATCGCAATAGAAAAATGCATCAATATGTATCGTGGATATACACAATATGTATTGTCTCTAATTCACCCAAAATGAAAAATTTCTGTGTGAGAATAAAAAAAATCAGGTTTACAGAGTTTTAGTGTCAGCATGTGTAATGTATAATAATGCGATGGGGGATATATGTGGGTCCTGATAATGCCAAATGTCTGATCTTAGCAGTAAAAAGTGGCCTACATTATTTTAAATAGTATATCTAGTCAGTGAAAGAGCGCAAGCATATTCATCTAAAATAATTCAGTATTTTCAGCTTCAGAATCATGAATATTGTTATTCTGGCGTCTCTATTGTCCTGTGCTTTGGGTTTCAGCACCAAGTCCAAGACTATTCATTTACACACACAATGTAATATCAAATTTATTATTTTGATCAACAGAACATTTTTGTTTACCTTTTACCATGTCTTGGAGTATCGCAATAATATTGTAACGTGAATTCAAGATCGTTGTATCAAATCGTGACATGAGGGTATTGTTACACACCTATTATAAAACCATTCATGGACCAGAGCTTTTCTCCTCTCTCTCTCTCTCTCTCTCTCTCTCTCTCTCTCTCTCTCAAAACAAACCTCTTAAAACAGCCTAAGCTGGTGTGCTAGACTTATCTGGTTTAAGCTGCCATCCCAATCTAGTTTGGGGATGAACATGGATATACCATGTAGGATGTGTCTGGATCTTTTGGGGTTTGGAATATTTTGTTGGTCCTGGGGCAACAATCTTGTCAAACAAACAGTACTTAACCCAACATCACCCCTAACCAAGTTGTTCTGAAACTTAACTCAAACCCTAAGATCTGATTGATTGATTTATTGATTGATTGATTGAAATGTTATAACTAACATGGATGTTGATCCAGGAACCGGATGTTTGAACTTCCTATTATTTTTCTCCAAAATTATGGTTAGAGGTATTCTCGCCTATCCTTTGCCGGACGGCATTAGGTCTGGTGACTGGTCTCTTTAGCCACTGCAATTGGCCAAGGACCGGCCATTTGATCAGGACGAGGCCGTCTGACTGACATGTAAACTGACCATTCACAGTTTTGTTTTGTTCGACGTCATGTTTAGAGGGCTATAAATGTGGCAATATCCCTATCCCGTCAGTAAACACATCTCGTTTTCAAACTCAGCCTCAAACAAAGCCCTTATCTTCACAAACCTTTTTGAATCCACCGTTTGGTTGCTCATCATTGCTGAAGTCCCGGAACTTAAACTAAACGCAGCTTTTGTTTCCTGGCAGTTAAAGATCCCCGCACATAAGCATCCGGGTACTTCTCGAATACTGTTTTTCGAGTACTGTGTATTCTAACATACTACTGTTTTGGCATACTGTTTTTTGCATACTATATAGAAGAAAAGTATTCGATTTTGGACACAGTGTTCGAGTTTCCACTTTTGTGTGCCATATGCATCAGACATGAACGGAATGTGTTAGCCTGTGTTAGTGTTAGCCTGAGGCTGAGACTTGGTTAGCAGTGCTTCAAAGCAAAGCCGGAGAAACCCATTCATTGATTTAGAAGAAGATCTTATTCGCTCTCCGTTTAGCCAATTCTAGAACCCAACGCATTGCAAATTGGGTTTGATAAGACACATTTTGTTTCTGCAGAAAACATTGAAGAATCTGTATTTTTAGAATTAATTATGTACCATGTTTACTTACTGTATTAAACTTGAGTTGACTGGTACAGACAATGAAATTTCCCAAACATCAAGCAGTGATTATTGTCAAATAAGAAAATGGTCATTGATTTTCAATGAATCACATAGTCTTATTTCACAAGGATTGTGTGCCCATGGCCCAGTCTAGCGTTGCTCGCAGAACCCGACTCTGTCAGTGGGTAATGCAACCGCAGTGCTGTAGTGATGTGTAAATGATGAACCGGTTGGTTAAAGCAGCTGACTGTTTGATGATGGCAATATTGAGCAAAGAAGAGTCGAGGAGCAGTGGCGGCTTCAGAGCGTCGTTTGTCTGTGAGGTAAATGGCTCTTTTGGCATGTCGCGTCTGGTTGGTTCACGGCAGAGATTATTCTGGGAAGAGTTCACACATGCATGTGCTCGTTTTATCTGCCTCATTTCCTTTTCAGGCTCTCGACATGTCTAAATCCCTTCTCTGGATAAATAAACATTAAGTATAAATCAGTCTTAACATTTTTAATGCTTGTGCCATTTCACACAGACTTTTAGTCTCCTATTATAGACTCCTATTTCACATGCTGTTGTGTGTGTGTGTGTGTGTCAGAGCCGTGGCCTAACAGTTACAGTAAGAGGTTTGAATTGTATTATTTTGTCCTATATCAGTTCTAGTTATAGTACACTCACTTTGAGTTTTTTTTTTTTTTTGTCCTTGTCTCTGCTCTCTTTAATATTTCCTTGTGAAAAACAAATGGCCAAAAAAGAGCAGTCTAGCTGTTAGCCACCATGGCCCAATGTTTTGAAACTGGGATATGTGAACAAATGTGACGGGAGACAGAACAGGAGTCATAAGTCGGATGTAACAACTGTTTGGGGAGGATATTTTGTTCAGCTGGATATTTATCAGCATCAATGGGGATATCCGTTGCTCTTCATGGGCATCACACATCTCAGAGAGAGAGAGAGAGAGAGAGAGATCGTGGCCCAATTACTGGCTGATAACTAATCGATACGCTGCTTATTCCTAGAGCTGGAAGTAAAAGAGTGGACCCCTGGGACATGGAGTTCAAATTACTCCTCTGTCAATGAGGGCCGCCATAAAAGCTGACAGAATGAAGATCTTTGGAATAATCTCAGTGGAGGCAGTTTTAGTCGCTAGCTTATATATTTTATGGCATGCGACATTTAGTGAAAGCTGTCTTTTATGTTGTGTTGTGGTTTTAGCGAGTGGTAAAATACAGGTAGAAATGTTTAGAATGCGATCTTGAAACCAGATGAACTCTCCGAACTCTCCTAATGCTGCAAACCATCAAAAACACTTCCTAACAATTCTTAACTATTGCACATTTGGTGAATTGGTGGCTAATTCATCTGATTCGTACATTGCCATACTTACACCATACTGATGGTTGAGTTTAGGCCTGGACCTTCATGCTTACTTTTGTTACTTCTAAAAATCTTGCTTTTCCGTACAAATGTCATGGTATGAATTCTGTCTGGAAAGGTAAGAACAGGTAGAAGCAGCTCTCCATTTCTCCAGTATAAAGTGAAGGCTATGTGTTATAGCTTTGGGGTTAGCGAGTAGGTTGATGGTTGAAGGATTTGTGTCCCACATTGAACTCGGACTATTCGTCCTCATTTCCCTTGACAGGTCATTCCAGAGCTGGATTCAGCTGGAAGTGTTTGCTCTCATGAAGAAATATGGTAGCCACTTCTTCTCCTTGGCCTTCCACACACATGAGTACGTACACAAAAAAATCTTTTACTGTTGAAAGTAGGCACAGGTTCATTCTCAAAAAAAAAAAAAAAAAAAGTGTTTCTTTATTTATACAAAGGCTAAAGACTGGAGAATTCCCGAGTTGATTTATTAGCTACAGCAAACGGATATATTTAAGCTTTATTACGGAAATATCCACTATGCACAAATGTAAGGGCAAAAAGAAAAGCCTTGTGCTAATCTTTGATTGACTACATTAAACTCAATTGGCTCTGTGGTAAAAAAGCATTCACAATCCACTATTATTCAGATCAGTAATATTAAAAACTAACCTGCCAAAACGAGAACGCCAGGCTTTTCGGCTCCGTCGACAGCCTTTTACCCGCATCAGTAGAGCTACTTACAGAGTCTGGGACAATTTAGGAAAAGTTTGAAATCCTCACGCTAAGTGCTAATCAGACGTAGATGAATCAGGATTTTTCCCAGAAACAGCGTATTTTTAACTGATTATCCGCCAGCAGCAACTGCTTTGCACGTAAAGTTTATCACTCCTCTTATTTATTTCTTTGACTCGTCGGAGAACAATAGTTCATTATGAAAATCGATTTGTAATACTTTCACTCTTTGATGGCACCTAATCCTGGGATTTGACAAAAAGTCGTTTCAGAGACGAGAGAGCGAAAGCGAGGCACAGTAGTGTGTGTGTTCAAAGCATCTTGTATTTTTGGGCGTTTTGTGTGTGTTTTCCTCCCTCTTCAGATTGGCCCGTGTGTTGTTAATCACTTTAGTCCTCTTGGCTAATGAAATGAGGTGGAGGAGGATTACAACAGCAGTCGCCACCGAGTCTTACAGAAGCGGAGAAAAGCTGAAAGCTCAATACAGCATTGTGGATCGGCTCTCTTGGCACGGACTGAAGGGAGAAGGCTTTAACCAGAGAGCTTGTGCTCATGGAAGACCAGGAACTGGTCACAAACTCAATCCCTTACTTGAGAAACAATTAACTTGTTCTTCATAGCAAGGACTGGTTGCATGTTGAAGCCTGTTGAAGAATGCTCATTTTTGCAGTTGGCCAATAGATGGATGGATGCAGGGCAGTGACTGAAGCTGATTTCCCACAGCCGTAAACACAGCAGAAGGTTCTTATCTAAAAGAGACGAGATCGTGGAATTAGTTTATTCACTTTTTTTTAGTTTCTTTTTAGGGAATGCATTTTATAGTATGTAATTACAATTAATTTTAGTATAATTATGCATCATATAATTATTAATATTTTTTAAATAATCAACATTTTAACAGACATACATTTCATATAAATGAAGATGACAAAATGAATGAGTAAGGCTTATCTTTTATCTTTTGTGGGCATATGGGAAATTGATTATATTGATATTGATACACATTAAGTTAATGTATACACATGTCAACACACACACACAATGTCACACCACCTTATAAATCTGGTTTTAAAAGAATCCTCCTGGCCTTCTTAAGGGGCGGGGCTTACTCTACAGAGCTTCCATGTGATTGGCTGGTTGCATATGATGATAAATTTCTCACAGGTGTCACCCTCTCTCCTGCAGGTGAGGATTGATGGGATACCAGAGAGCGATCCATCATTTCAGGCAGGTGGCGCCGTATTGGAATTTGGGAAATCTGTTCCCAATCACACCTACAGGCTGGCGGCCATGTAAGAACCCCCGCCTCCACATCCACTGTACGCTTCCCTCCCCTCATCTGTGTGTCAGAACCGGAAATCAATGCGAGCCACTCAAGGTCAATACACTGTGCGCCAGCTCCTCCAAGCTTTGATGGATACATCCCGCTCACAGAGAGTCGACGCGAGGGGGAATTGACAGTTGTTCTGTCTGAGCTGTTAAAGGGACAGTGAGTCTGAGATGCTTGTCATAGCGCTTGTCTGCTGTCATTTAGACGACGGACGTCTCCTCAAGACAGTCCCAACAAAGCCAATCCAGGTGCACATTGTATTGGAAACCTGATCAAAGTATGGAGCGCAGATCCTTGCCTGATACTCTTATGGATTACCAGAAAGTCACCTTGTGTTGATTGGTCTGAGCGTGGAGTTTGAATTGAGCTTTGATTGTTGGCTGACAGCTTCGACTCTTTATAGCAGCTCTCCCTCTGAAGGCCTGGGAATCTGTCATGTGTCTTGGACTGAGAAGCATGAAGGTCTTTGGACAAATGCTTCATGCTGAAAAAGCTTCATCTGCTCTGTTTCTGCTGAACACCTGTACTGAAGATGATCATAAATATCTGCTTAAAAGAAAATCACAGTCTTGATATCAAGCGTCTATGTACTAACATTTAAATGAATCATTTGATACAATGCACTTATTGAGTACATTCATGCTTTTACATTGTACTTATGAGACTGGCATACACTGTTAATCCACTCTTATACCTACCCATACCACAAACCTGTCCCTAACATCACCTCAACAGCAGCACGCGTGTTTTGAGTTACACTTTATTTCAAGGTGTCCGTGTAACAGTGTAGATATACATTTTAGAACTGAGTAACCTTAATTAACATGTACTTACTATAGGTTTAGAGTTAGTTACATGCATAATTTACTGTTATTACTACAGTAAGTACATGTCACATATGTTACAAGGACACTGCAAAACGACAACTTTCCAGAATTGTCTCGCTCATATCTTGGGTCCAAAGCATTTTAGTTAATTGTTTTAGTTCTTTTATTCAATATTCAAAATTCAATGAAATGCTGCAGTACATCATTATGTTATATACATACAATAGGGTGTTTTTTGTGTTATTATGAGTATTTAGTGTGCATTAATCTGTTCAAATAAATGTTGGCAGCATCAATTACAGTGGCGGTTCTAGCCCATTTCAACTGGGGGGGCCAAGCTGGGGCCAGTTGTACTGTTAGAGGGGCCAGTTACATTTAGACCTTATTGTTGTCCTATCATTTTCTGCACTGCTGCAGGCATTAACAGGCAAAATACCGTGTTTATAATCATTCAACAATGTATTTGCATTTCCATTATATTTTTACATTTGCATTACATATTCAGTATTAGTCACAGTAACTGTAATAGACATGATGTCCTTCTTTCTCTTCATTTTGAGAACTATAGAGCAAAAGCAATGGGGACCAAGAAGCTTATTAATTCATTTACTGAAAATAACTGACTTAGGTAACTACGTCTAACCGTTTACAGGGTTCCTGCACACTTTTTAAAGTCAAATTTAAGGCTTTTTAAGACCTAAAGAAATTAAAATTAATACCGTAGGGGTGTGCAATATTGACAAAAATATATTTAAATATTTTCAACGTTTTGTTGATAATAATTAGATGATATTTTACTGATTGTGTTTTTGTGCTGGTGCCATGGCTGGTTTAGGCCTGTTGTTGACACCTGACTCACGGAGATATTAATATTTTTCATATTATATGCAGTAGTCAGTTCACAGCAGTGACAGAAATAAATTTCTTAATTAAGGAGCAATATTTGCCACCTTAAACTGATTTCCAGGGGCATTTTCACCTATATATGGACATTTTTTCTAAACTTATTTAGAGTTATGCAATGCATCACCTTTTATGTCAAATACTAACATTCAAATTAAACAATAATTATACTTATTTATACAATAATACTTAATTATACAATAATTATACAGTACCACTGTTAGGCTACCAGTCAAATTAATTAATTCAATCAAAATCCATCTTTGCAGTGCAGAGGTGACACAGAAGTGGCATTAATATATTTACACTCCATTTACAATTGCATAAATAAAGCTATGAGATTTTTTTTTAAATCAATATTTAAATATGAAATGATTTCTAATTTTAACGTTTTAATTAAAGGATACTTTAAATATGAAACTAAAACCGCCAGTAGGCGGCGGCAAGTCCCTGTAAGAGGGATTCATTCATTCAACCGATTTGTTCAAACGGCTGATTCATTCGGGAAAGAAGCAAGTGATTCGTTCAAAACGCGGATTTCAGACTAGTCAATAAATCATCGCTGTGTTGCATTGAGACTCTGCTACGGTTTCATTATGAAATTCTAGTCGGCGAAATAAAGGGAAAACAAACAATATTGACAATATTGTGTCTAAAAAGTAACTCCTAAAGTTAACTTATTGTTAATTTAACTGTTGTATAACATAAATATCACAGTTGCAATTGTGCACGGGAAAACGGCACTCTTGCTGATGTGATATTCTAATATAAGAACATAATATGATATAAATATAAGACAAAAACTAATTTGGTGACATAGCCTACCTATGAACTGCACACAGCAGTGAAAGGACGATAGACAAATGCGATGTCAGCTCACAGTGCCTCGTACATAGTTAAAACAATGATTACAATATCATAATAGACAATAGGCTACACATCATCACACCCCATACGCACATAAAGAATGAACTTACAACTGAACTGACATTTACCAACTTTCTCCTTCTCTCCTCTCTCGCGTGCAGGAGACAGACGTTAGCCTACTCTGCCGCGATTCCCGCGAATGCGATGCGAATTGTCACGTGAAAATGCAAATCCACAAAGATAGAATAATAAAAAATAATACGCATACGATTACAACGATAGCAAAAAACAGTTTTGTAAAAATTATTTCAAACTCCACATTTAGGGGGGCCACAAGGGGGGCCAAGCTTTTTGTCACAGGGGCACTGGCCCCCCCTGGCCTCCCTCTAGAACCGCCACTGATCAATTACATCTTAATTGTTTTTTTGTGCTGATATATTTTTATTAGGGATGTCCCGATCCGATACTCAGGATCGGTATTGGCTCCGATACTGCCATTTTTGCGGGATCGGGTATCGATCAGACATCGATCAGACGAGGCCGATCCAAATCCGATATTGTGGGTATAGGCCTACTATTATGTGTTATTGTTAAGCCCCACAAAAGGCACAAAAACATTCTAAAGTACCATAACGTTTTCGTGCACTCTATTATAAGTGTTCTGAAGCCATTATGTGAGAGAGAAATTAATATTTAAGTCATTAAATTCAAGATCACGTAAACTTTTCCCTCTCGCGGCTGTCAGTCATTCTCCATTCAGCATTCAAACAGCGCGTCGCGTTCGGTTACAGTCAATGATGAAACTATCTTCAAGATGATTCAATGTTAATACTATTATACTTGATCTGTAAGATAAAGGTCTATGTTTTCGCATATAACAACTTTATCTTGCTGGACTTTATTGCTGTAACTCAATCGTGTTACTCTCTACCGGGTGTCGGACGCTGTCAGTTTGATCCATAGGGTTTGATCACGATTCACAACACTAGAGTCAGAGCACTATAATTGTTCTTCACGCGCACAGTAACTAAAATTTAAAACTGTTAAAAGAAAAGGCTCAATAAACGATTGCATAGATAGATACTGTATAATACACTGTCCATCAATATGTATCTCCGTTGTGCTTTGAACTTTTCAAAGCGGACTCGACGCGCTGCGTGCTGTAACTCCACGTGGCTTCAAGCGCATCATTCTCCGCTCGGGATGCGCATACGCGCTTTGTGCCGCACTGTATTGAAGCCTTTCATATCATAATGCAGTGACGCAATTAAAGCTTATTAACATTAATAATTATTAATGTTGCTGCCTCATTAAATAGCTCTGCAATACACTTAAAACATGTCTCAATTTTATAGCAGATTTAGCTATATCTAAAATAATTATCTTTTTCATTTTTGTTAGGCCTACCCTTGTTTTTCATGAATGTATTTTACAACAATAAGAAGAGCAATGTGTATTATCCACTAATCTAGTTTATAATAGCATTTTTGTCATAGATTATGATCATATATTTTGGGGATTTGTTGTTTACCTTTATAATGAAGCTGTCTGTATTAAGTAGATTGTGTTTAACACACACAAGAGTGATAATCAGTTTAACACAGTTATAGAAATTCTACTTGATTTAAAAAACAAAAACTGTACTGGTATTTACAATGTAGAATGCTGCTGTTTAAATTGTTTTAACTTGCTTTAACTAGTTAATTGTTTTAACTAGCTAGCTTTAAGTACTGAAGTATCTGTATTTTCTTTCATTTATATATTTCTTTATTTTTTTGTAGTGTTTGAATAAAGGGTGACAATCTTTCATAATCAACTGTTGTTGTGGACTATATAGGAGGTATATTTTAGGTGGCTAATTGAGAAAATTGCTATATTTTTTATTAGTTTAAGAATAAAATAAAAATATCGGATTAATATCGGTATCGGCAAAAGCCAAAGCTGCGGCATCGGTATCGGTATCGGAAGTGAAAAAGTGGTATCGGGACATCCCTAATTTATTGAAGAATTAGTCAGTCATCTTCATTTATATAGCGCTTTTAACAATGGATTGTTCCAGAGCCATATAGAGAGAGAGTTGCGACAACTCCATTAGCTCCAATGGAACGTTTTTTTTACAGCAATGGCGGCTCGTGGAGCCTCTCAATAGTTCCCGGAAGTAGCAGCAAACACATGCCGCGCCGTAGAGATGCAGCAGAACAAACCGTTTGCGACACACTTTTAAAAGGTGAGACGTTTAAAGAATATTATTATCTTATTCTGTTTATTATCAGTACATCTAAAGCACTTCCTGGAACTATCTGAAGTCTCCGTGAGTCACGTGACGATCAAGCATTTAGAACTTCCGTTGTCGCAACTCTCTCTCTATATGGCTCTGGATTGTTCCAAAGCAGCTTTACAGAGATAAACATTTAATTTAAGGTAACAGAGATTGTTTTGGCTTTATAGCGGTTCTTGAATAATGTTATTTCCAGCTAAAGTTAGTTTTGATTGATTCACCTCCATTGAAATGATCATTTGTTATTAAATTAGGGGCCACTAAGACGACGCCTTTCTCTCTAAACAGACTTTAAATGCGAACCTGTGATTAACGCTGACGGCGTTCACATGCGCATTCAGAATTGATTCTATAGTTATGTGCTTTTGAAAATATGTGCGCAGGTTTATAATTCCATACAACCCATTCCTAAACAAACTACTTGTCTTGCCTATAAATTTTGATACAGAATTTTGTCTTATTTGATCATTTCGGGGTACGCGAGCCGGATTTTCAACAACGCTTTATCTGTAGAGTGGGAAAGGGAATTAATTGATTTAAATAATTAAAAGAGTATTGGCTGTATTTAACTTCTTCTTTCAGCAGTTTGTTTAGTGACTCCTTTACTTTGTAAGCTTCTGATGGACTCATACACACCTCCCATCACCCAAACCTCCACATAAGGAGCACACTAGCTCTTCTCGCAGGACTTATTCAGCAAAGAAAACGCCTGACATTGGAGCTCTCAAGGTCAGCTTAAACAATCACAACAGCCTTTTCACCGGCCATAACACATCCCTCCATCTTCACCCAAAACCCTGATCACGGCCAAACTCTGGAAGGTGACTTTACAGCAGCACAATACCCCTGCTATCTCTGTCCCTTTGCTTTAACACACACACACAACAAATTATTCCTTAATCATTTCCATTTCTCAGTGGATTCATGACTACAAATTAATGGATATTAGAGTGTGTTTTTTTTAGGGGTTTCAAAGTAAGGAATGATTCATAGAAAGTGAATGGTGTCCATCCGCCGAAGGTCAGGACATTTCAAAAATCATCCCTCAAAGACTAGTACAATTACATTACAAATAATTTCTTGTGAGTGTGTGTGTGAGTGTATGTGTGTGTGTGAGTGTATGTGTGCGTGTGTATGCATGTGTGTTTGCCGTATTTGGAGGAAACCGGACAATTTTCTGCTCCACTGACTTGTTTAACTCAGGCTAAAATAATGTCCATTTAAATGATGTAATTATACACCCACTTTGCAATTTACCTCTAACCCCACTCTCAAGAAAACCAAAAAAAATAAATAAGAGAGAAAATCAGATATTCAGCCAATGACTATACTACATTTAATCATACCTATTAATAAAATGTATTTCTCTCTCATTTTGATTATGTTTGACAAAGATCATACCTCAAAACAGACAATAATTGGTTTGCCCAAGAACACTATACGACAAAAAAAAAATATAAATCTGTCAATAATATAAAATGGCCAGAGCCATTTTTGAGCTAATTGGTTCATCATCATTTCAGTAATCTCAATGTACTGGTACAGTAGCAGATCTTTGAAAGAGTTTGTCTGATACAGTTGGAAGTAAATAGCATATGCGTGATCACATCTGTATTCACTGCTCTATAAAAACAAGTATATAACCAGAAGAGATCATTTAAAGAAGACACACAGATCCTTAAAACCTTTCTTATCCGGATAGACTGCGGATCATAAAACTCTGCAGAAGAACATGCCGCACTTGATACCTTGTCTTAATCCATAAACCATAAATCATTTCCCCATAAGGTGATAAATCAAAACCAACATTACTGAATTGTTGCAGCCATTAATTGCTTGAAGTCATTTGATGTAGATTTGTCTAAAAAAGTTTGGCTGCATTAAATTCCGATGAATTTTCATCTATTTTACTGAACACAGGGGCTGTAATCCAGAGACTATTCAGACGGCTGCTGGCATTGTGATAGAAGCCCAACGAGGAAGAGAGAGCAGGTTCTTTAATAGCCATTTGAATGTAATTAACTGCACATATCAATGGTGAAGCGGTCATATTTGGGTGCACTGGAGTGTTAATTCTGAGTTGGTCACTGCAGAAAGCCACGGTACAGGAAGCAAAGCTTTGATTAGGCTGAGAGGCCCTCACCCGCTGCACTCAGATCAGCTATTAAGATAAACAGGCCCCACGTAACGCAGCTTAATGCTTGCAGAGAAACAGCCTTGGATTTGCATTCTTGAAAATTTCATTAAATTACTTACTTTTATAGACTTTTGGTTTTAACATTATTTGATGGAAGTGAACTGTGTGATTTGCATATTAGCACTATGCATGAAAAGCCGTGCCATGGAGTATTTGCATTTTCCGTAGAAAACACAAATCAAATTTGGCCGTGAGCCAAAGACAGACACAGCAGGAACGGCAGCGGCACGCCTTGGAGAAGCTTTTTTATAAATGCAATATTGAAAGGGGTGAAATGGAGTAAAGTTTCAGGTGGAAGGTCCACGAGTTCACACTTACAAATAATCAGACAGAATAAAACATGTGTATTTGGTGTGCTGTCCGAGGGGACGGATCCGAGTTGGTATTTTGGCCAAAAACACACAGTGCTCCCCCGTATATCTGGTTAACAGGACAGTAACCAGGCGAGTGTGAGGAGACAGAACAATGCAGCAAAACTGTAGAGGAACATAGGTGAGTCTGCTATGTATGCATACACAAGTCCATGCTCACACCGTCTCCACAACTTCAAACATCCCAAATGGCAAATTTTCTGTAAAAAGCAGTATACACTATAAGCGTAATTTCTTCTTGCCCGTCGTCCGCCATGTTTGTTTACTTTAAAGTCACGTTTGATGCGAGAGATTTTGTGAGATTTCCCATGTTCGCAAGCGGGACTCTGTTGTTTGTGAATCTGTTAGTGTGTGTTGTGCTTTCCTGATCACATCACACCGATCCACACACTAGAGGAACAAAATAGTTGAATCTATGAAATCTTATCGCCATGTTTGTGGTCTCATAAGTCTTTAATTTACCACTTTCACTGCTTCAACCAATACCTCTGCCACCTTTTCTTCCAGTACCTCTACGTTTGCCTCTAACTGTAGTAATCTACCTTATCAATTCCTTTACCACTATATCTACCAATACATCTACTTCTAACTCTGCCAATATCACTACCGCTTCCATTGCCTCTACTTCTACCTCTATCTCTAGCAAAACATCTGCTTTTACCTCTAACTTACCAATACTTTTAACTCTCCCACTATCCTTACCACTACCAATACCGCTTCTTTTACCTTTAACTTTACCATTAGCTTTACCAGTACCTGCTTATTCCTCTACCTCTACCAATAAAACTGCTTCAATCTCTAACTCTATCAATACCTTTATCTGTATCACTGTCTCTAACTCTACCTTTAACGTTACCAGTACCTCTACCTCTATACTCTAATTCAAATTCAACCATTTACCTGTCTCGTTTAGTACCTCTGCATATAACATTTACCGCTAGATATAATAGAGTCTGTAAAATATAGTAAAATAGAGTAATCTTGACCAGATAGTCCAGTTATAAACCTGAAATTTGAAAAAAAAAAGTATGAGTACTGAAGTAATAGTTACCTTATAGAGGATACATACCGATATACAGTATGTCCTACATATTAGTTATGTATTAGTCAACTAAAAATACCATGAACGAACAAGACAGCAGTGAGTTTACAAAAACACACAGCCTGTAAATCATGCGGAGCAGTGTGGATCAAAACACATCACTTTATGCTGAATGTTAAAGCA
This sequence comes from Tiaroga cobitis, assembly GCA_030578255.1. Classification (NCBI taxonomy): domain Eukaryota; kingdom Metazoa; phylum Chordata; class Actinopteri; order Cypriniformes; family Leuciscidae; genus Tiaroga; species Tiaroga cobitis. The sequence continues at coordinate 31,733,245 of CM060615.1, read as the reverse complement.
AACTGAGAGTGAATAAAGGTGCACCGCCGCCCCTGACTCGGTTAAATTAACTCATTGAGAATGAGGAGAGGACAAGAGCGCTATATTCTCATTAGAAGTGAGAGAGTCCACAGCAGAGCCATATTTCACTGTCACTTGGCCCTATTCATAGCATGTGCCTCAGACTGCGGATGCATGTTGGAGCCACCGTGAACATATGTGTGTTTTCTTGGAATAAAGGGCAAACCAAAGGGGAAACTTTGCTTAATGTTAACGCCATCAATCTCTCCGTCAGCTGACATCATTAGAGGTGACACGATCTCCCCAGATCTACTGAGGATTGTGGGCATTCCAGTGAGTTCTGTGTTTATAGTGTAAGGTCTGTTTCAAAGAAAGCCAAACTTATGTAACTCACAAGCTCCATAACTTGCAAACGTCCTGCTCATCCTCGTATTTGTAAAACGTAATAATAGTCATTTTGAAATGAACCATATTTTCGAAGCGTTAACCCTTTTTTATATCACACAGTATTCATACACTTTTCAGAACTGTAACTGCTATCCAGTTTATTTAAAGTTTGATTTTGTTTTAGGGGGTAGTTTCACACAGTAATAATAAATACATATTTAAATGTGTTAGCATGTTGCTAAGCTAAAGAATGACGCAGTTAGCTAGCTCACAGCTGCCAAATGTTAATAAACACCACTTGATTTGATATTTTGTAATCTAAGTGTGGATTAAGTGTCCAAATACTTTTTGGGGCCACTGTGTCAATCATGAGAAAACAAGTATTTGAGAGTATAATATTGAAAAGAGCCCAAAGGAAATTCACTCTGGAACAGTAAGGATGAATGCTAGAGCCGAACACATACAGGAGGCAGGCCACTTTTTATAATAGCAAGCAACATAATGGATTATATAGGTCAGCCGGATGCTGGTGTATTTTTCATGATCACTTTTAGCTGGGTGGCTTATTCTTTTTTTGTTCAGTCAAATTAATGAAATGTAAAGACAAATAGGACATTCCCTAATGAGCATAACCTTGACATATCTTTTGAAATCCCCAAATTGGTGTGAAATAAAAGTAGAGACTGTTTACTGTATTTTTGCGGTAGTAGAAACTGCAGATACGTATAGCTAAGTAGTCGCCAATAAATGCGCTGTAGTCACTACATATGATAGACTCCTGCATTTAACTCAGTATAACTACATTTTGATTTTACTTTCAAACACAAATCAAAATCCAATATGAGGAGTGAAATGTTCTATATGATACGTCCGGTTCTCATCATTTAAATGGAGATGCAGCAGTGTTTACATAGCATTAAATACAACAGACCATATGGACTCTTTAATTCACCCTGTGCAAGGTTTACAGCGGGAAATAAAAAAGCTAGTCAGTGATTTTTACGACAAGATTACCAGTGCCTTTTCACAACACCCTGGTGACTGGAGCCTCTAAATGTGACAATCAAAACTGTGGCGCTCGACTCCGCCGAGTAACGGCATTAGAGCAATGTGAAGTGGGCGACGGTGGGAGCGTGATGCTGTATGTGTCATTAAACAGTTTGACGCTGGCTTAAAACCATCTGTCAATGGGCGTTTTCACCAAATTTCAAGGACAAGATCTAAATCATAGTGGATGTCTTAATTGTTCAACCGACGGATGTCTGGAATACCAAAAGTGGTTGGAAACGGCTTGAAATCTAAGGGTTGCAAGTGATTTATGGAGAGGTTTTTGTATTCAGAAGTGCTTGCTAATGCTACCATTGCTATTGCTCATACTAAGTAAGGAATAATTGACGACGTTGCATTGCATTATTAGAAAAATAATGCACACCCAAGGTGGTAATGTGGCCATGAAGCGGTGTGACTTACACCTCACATGTGCATTATTTTTCTTATAATTCAACGGCCCGGAGTCAATTATTCAGCTTATACTGTGGTTACCACACCTCAAAACATTCTTCAGATGATGTATTTCAAGACGTTTGTCAGGTTTTTGTCCTTAAAACGCTCTGGTGTGTGAGACTAATTTCTTACGCATCTCATCCCAAGCCTCCGTTGCTCCGTCGTAATGGCGGCTTGAGCCACTGATAGCAGACTAATGCAGTTATTAATGCAGTTATTAATGCTGTCAGAGAGAGAGAGAGAGAGAGAGAGAGAGAGAGATTAAGTGTGTGTGTGTGTGAATTCCCTGAGTCTGTGCGTCTGTCTATTAATAGCGAAACTACGTTTAGAGAGAAACGCCGTGTAGCTTTTAAGTTGCTAAACTATTTTACTGATAAAATAGCCAGAGCAGCGCTGACAACTCAGGAGTGTGTGTCCGTACCGTATGTGTGTGTGTGTGTGTTTGAGTGGGAGAGAGAGGAAGAGAAAAAGATATGTGCTTTTCCATAATAACTAATAAATAATAATATAACTAATACATTTATTAACTAATAAATAACTAATACATAATAAAATGTAATTTTGTGGTAATAAACTTGGAAATAATTTGTTGTTTTTATCCTATTGCTTACCTCTATTTATTTTCTTGGTCAGTGTCGTGGGTTTTGGTTCTTTTGCTGTCGTCGGCTGTAAAGGCCTTTGAAATAACTGAAATCATGTGGCGAAGTGATATGGAGCTGTAATGCGGTCAACACCTGCTGGAACTACTTTATCACTGAGTTTCCCTGAAAACAAATCCACACCTTATGATGTTCATCAGCCAATCAGATTCAAGCATTACAGCTCCAGTAGTATAAGCGATTTAAAAGACACCGATCTCTAAGTAAACAGAGACAGACTTGTGGTGGCCATAAGAAATGAACCGTCTAGAAGCCATCTAGCAAATGCACCTTGACAACTACAGACAACGCACTGTGAAATAATGTAAGTCAAAAGATTTGACTGTCATTCAACATGACAGATACTGTGTGTCAAAAACTAGAGACCTTCCTACCTAGACAGTGTTTTTTGCTTCGTACATGAATTGAGCGTATCAACAGTGCCCAAAAATGCTGTCTCACTCAACACTGGGTCCTGTCGGGGTCAGGTCTCCCCCAGCTTTCTGTACGGCTTCATTTATAAGCTTTTAGCTCTCATATGGGCCCGTAAAATATTGATAACTAATATCAGGCAGGTTGTGAGTGTTTCTGGCTGGGGTTCAGCAGAAAGCAATAATGCAGAGCAATGAGGCTGGCTGAACTCCAGAACCTGATCTGACCACATACTGAGAGAGCCACATGTTACATCTCATTGAGACTAAAACAACAGAAAAACACCAGAAAGACACACACAGCTTCTTTTTACAAACAAAATAGGCCTACATATATTTTAATAAGACTAAAATTTTATATTTTGCTCACTAGAGTTTTCATATCTGATGTCTGATAATACATACAGAAGACTAATTGTCACAGTTTTACTCCTGTGACTATTTTTAAAGATCTTGATGTTGTTTTTGTGCTCTATTAGAGGTAGACAAACAGGTTTTCCAGCTTGAATGTTGATTATTTTCCTCATATTCTCCATTGTTGCGGCTCCTCTTTTCCCAGTCTGTCAGTAACGCTCTGTTTACTTCCTGTCTCTATGAAGCCCCTCCTCCTGAAAAGCACACTGTGCTCTGATTGGTCGGATGGAGCAGTGTTCTGTGATTGGTCGAGCGCTTCGAGTGTGTTTGGGAAATGTCCCGGCCCTTTCCATAACCGCCAGTTTAACACACTACTGACTAACTCAACCAGGCCCCGCCAGTTTATTCTCCGTATTAATTATAGAAATGAGGAATATTGTGACGCGTTCGTTCCTGGAAGAAACTCGAGACTACACTGGAGGCGTTTCAGGAGTTCAGAAACACTGACTCTGATATAGAGAAGAACTCCCGCTGGAGGGACTTTGGAACTTTTTTAAGAGCTTTTTCATGCTCAAACAGCAACATTACACACTAAAGAAAGATGAACATGGAAAAGCAGAATAGGATATATGGGGTAAAAAAAAATATGGGGTAAGTTGACACAATGGGAGCATGTGGTTTATTTACTTTGATTTGAGAAAAATATATTTGTCTGGAAAATTAAATAAAACAATTATGAAAGGCAGACATATAACTGACACACTAGTAATAAAAAAAATATATATATATAAAAAAACAAGTAAAGGCAGCATGTCACAGTTTCTGTTCTTTGAGACTTTTATTTAGTTATTCTTTAAATTTCTGTGGTTACTGTGTTTATTTTGTTTTCTTTAGTTGATATATTTTCTCATTATTTCCCATTCAGTTCACCTGTGTATTTAAGCCTGTGAAATTGAATTCATATTTAATAAATAAAATCACACTAAAAAGGAACAACTAGCCCCTGTGTCCTATAACTGTGTTATGTTTATATTTATTGTTACTTTTAAAGTTGCAATCTCTGTCATTTTACACACATTTTGACTGCTTAGCGCTTGAAATCATCATGACATTATTTTGTTCAGCATTGCTGGACTTCTAATGTCTCAGTGAAGGCCTGAGGGTGCGAGTCCACCTCTATAATCCCAGCAGACAGACAGTCCTTCACTGCAAAACCTTCACAGAGCCCCGGGACATATTAAAACAGCTTATTTCTCACTCACAATTAACTTCAACGTTCACAAACTGCTCTTAGTAGCTGAATTCAGGTGATGGTCATCAAATTATTTTGCTCTTTCATCAAATTAAAAACATAACTTGGTTGCTCTTAGTAAATACCACATAAGGATTTCTACTGGAACAATAATAAACTGCATTGCTTATGTTATGTTATGTTGCTCTTTAATAACATAATGCAGGCTCAGATATGTTCCACTTTGGTATCAATTTTGTCTCAAATGTTTATCCTGAACTACTTTAGGTGAAGTAAAAATAGACGCAAAAATAAACAATTATTGATGTATTGTAGGAGTCCAGAGATTAAAATGAATATGGATAACATAACTTAGATCAGTGTTTCTCGACTGGTGGGTTGAGAAACCGTTTTGAGTGGATTGCGGAGTGTGGAGTTAAAGAAACAACAAACGTAATTCTATCTTTTTCTGATGTGAGACTTTTATTTTGAAAGACGTGCGTGAATGCTTTTGACACTTCTGTCATACACAGTTTAAGTAAGGCTGAGAAAAATGCACTGTCCTGATTCAGTATCTGCGGTCAAATACGATGTCAGGCTAGATGTCAGTGTCATTATTTTAATGTTATTTTCATAACTTGTTACTAAATAAAGTCTCTCAACTCAGAACAACAAAAGCTCTTTCCTAAAAAGCTATGGAAAGTTCTGACGGATATGTGTGCTAAAGGAAAATCAAAATCTAAGTCTAGTAATATTGGATTAGTCATTGAGAATTAGATGATTTTTGACAAACGGCAGGTTGCTTGCGTTTTTAACACCTTTTTTTTTACAACAGTTGCTGCCAGGTTGATGAGTTGCCGAGTGTGTCACGTAGATATGGCCCACCGTTTGTAAACTCCTTTTATAAAAACAAACATGTTACTCCTGGTGCTTTTGAGATTGGCCCTGTCTCAGAGGAGAGAGTGAGAGTGTGTCTATCCGCATTGTCAATTAACAAAGCCACTGGACAGGACCTTATTCCGTCCAGATTTCTGAGCGATAGTGCAAATGTAATTTCTAGGGTACTCACCCATATAATAAATTTGTCTTTAAGTCAGGCTATCTTTCCAAGCGACATGAAAAGGGCCAGGGTAGTTCCCCTTTTTAAGAAAAATAGCAGATCAGATGTTGGTAATTATAGGTCTGTATCAATTCTGACAGCCACACCGAAGGTGTTTGAGCGTCTTGTGTATGAGCAGGTGGAAGAGTACCTTGTCAGACAAAATCTACTGTATGTACTTCAGTCTGGATTTAGAGCAGCATATTCTACTAAAACCTGTCTTATTCATTTATTCATCGTATTTGACAAAGCTTTGATGAAGGATGTGGGCATGATTTTTCTTGATTTGCAAAAAGCCTTTGATACTGTAAACCATGCAATACTACTATCAAAGTTACAAAGTATAGGCTTCAGAAACACTGCTGTGAAATGGTTCACCTCTTACCTCACTGGAAGAACTCAAGTTTGTGATGTTGAGGGGACCATATCAGATCCTCAGGATATTACGTGTGGGGTGCCCCAAGGTTCAATCCTTGGCCCCCTTTTATTTTTAGTTTATATCAACGACATGCCAGCTGCGGTGAAATGTAAGCTGCTTTTATATGCTGATGACTCTGCATCACTGGTCTCTGGGGATGATATCAGCGAGATTGAGAAGACTCAAGGTAATGAATTAAATAGTGTTGGCAAGTGGCTTATAGACAACCGGCTTTCAATACATCTGGGAAAAACTGAGTCCATTTTATTTGGAACAAAAAGGAAGTTGTCTAGAACAAATGTACTTAAGGTCACATGTAATGGCACTGAAATAGTGTCTCAGAAAAGTGTCACATACCTGGGGTTAACATTAGATGTTAGAGCAGTCATTAACCTGTAAATCTATTGCTGACAAAATATTATCCGAGTGTGCTGGTAAACTGAAATTCCTGTATCACAGAACAAGGCATCTCGATTTTTCTATCAAGAAATTACTGGTTGTATCACTGATTCAATGTCATTTTGATTATGCATGTTCTGCTTGGTACTGTGCATTATCAGTTAAACTTATATACAATATTAGGGGGCTTCCCCCACCATATAAGGCAGAGCTTGAATGTCATTCATTCAGAATATTTTCCTTCAGCCAACCTTCTGCAAGAAGCCTGTCATCAAGCAAGGCTTACTCACCATGATCTACACGCTGCAGTGGACAACGTCTTCTAATCCCCTGCTGTGTTCCGGTGAGCCTTCGGATAAGAAAGACCTCTCACAATTACCTCTCCTGCACAGAGCCAATCGAACCTTCTGATGGCCATGAGACGTGTGTATTCCACCTAGGTCGCGACCCCACTGTGGAGATATGTGCCTCCGGACTCTCTGGCTCCATGTGGCGGTCGTCCAAGACAATGAACAAGCCCTGCCACGCTTTTCCTCTATCGCCTCTTTTGAGCCGAGGAGGAAGGTGCCCCGGCTCAATGCCCACGTGCCTCACACGCCCCGCTGCAGGCTTCCTTCCAGAAAGCAATCGAAGGCCATCAGCCAAATCCTGCCAAAGCACCCCCTCCTACGCGCTCCTGCTCCTCTTTAGCACATCAAATGGCGAGACCGCACGTATCTTCTGCTGCTGTCGGCGAGAGCATGAACCGGCGGTGAGATTAAAACAGCCGTGGCCGAGGCATCGTCATGGCTCGAAGAGTCAGAGGCCCCGCCATGACAGGGTTGTGGCACATAAACTGCCTAGAGCTCCGTGCTGTTCACCTAGCGGTTGAGACTTGCTATCGAGGGGAGCGGTGATCCACGGAGAGTGGAGATTACACCCTTTGACTGTCAATATGATTTGGAGTGTATTCGGCAGGGTTGAGGAGGATCTCTTCGCATCCACAGAGAACACTCACTGCCCGCTGTTTTATTCACTGACACAATCTCCCCTGTGGGTTGATGCACTCGCACATCTGGCCGAAAGTGCGCAAGTATGGCTTTCCTCTAGTTAAACTTCTGCCTTGCTTGCTTTACAAAATCAGAGAGGAGAGGGAATCGGTTCTGTTAATGGTACCGAAATGGCCCAACCAGCCGTGGCTTTCTCCTGGGAATGGGAAAATAGCCTATCTATTCAGGACATTTGCATGGAGGCAGGGTGGTCGTCACCCAACAGTTTTGTGTGGTTTACTTAGTTGCTTGCTTCACATGTACTGTCATGTACTGTCACATGCACCCTCTCATATTTCACTTGCTTGCCATTGGCCAGTGTTACTGGTATGATTAAATAAGGCTTCAGTAGTATTTGGAGGAAGGGGTTTCACCATTAGCGTTAGCAAATGCAATGTCTTGTTCACTCATCTCAGGGAACTGAGGTTACATAGTAATGAGTAACCAAAGACATTTCCATGTTTCATTAACAGTTCATTAGTATTGTGTATTTACCATGGTAACTTGTGTTTCCTTAACCCCAAAATGGCACTTTATTTTCACTTTGTGTTACTTTGTGTTCACTAGGTTTTATTTTTAAATTACTGTGGTGGCTCATACCGACTTACTAACTATATTTTATTATCAAAAACTAGTTTGGTACTGCTATTTGTTTATTCATCAGGATTCGTCATATTCTTACAATTTATGTGTATGTTAATAGCTGATTCTGTCAGGACCACTATCGTCAAATACGATTGACAATTAGCATACAGTTTGGATTGGTGGTATGGTTCCGTTCTGGGCGAGAACTCCCTGTGCATCCATGCAGCCTAGCATGGATAAGAGCAGGGAGAGCAGCAATAACCCCCCTTAGGGTAAACAGAACAGAACCAACTTGAATGTATTGCAGATATCATTAATTAATTTTAATTAGACAACATAATTAGAGAATTTTAGTCTGATTCTGGGGTAATCATAATGCCACATCCTGACTGACGAGAGGAGGAGCTGGGGATGGAGGAGGGTAATTAGCTCCTGAGAAACGCGATAGCTGCTGAAAATACTGAAGGAGCTTATATATGTACACGGTGATAGGCGTCATATTCCTATAGGTAGACGTGGATCAGCTGAGAGTCAGCTGATGCAAGCTTGACTAACGTGACCTGCCAGAACTAACGCTACGCTTGATTTTTATTACATTTTCTTGGGTATTAAAAGAAAATGTATAATTTTTATAGGCTAATTATTTATATATATTTTTTAGGAATTAGGTTAAATTCCTAGAAAAATTGGGTCACGGCCTAATTGTCATATAACAGAGAGACAGACAACAGGAATGCAGGTAATGGGTTTTTATTGTATTGAACAAAGCAGCCAGCAGGTAATATGGCAGACTTAACTGAATATAGTTTTTTGCATTGAAGATACTTGATGGCTTGAAGAGAGGGTAGTGTAATGAAGGCAGGTAGGCATGAAGAGTGAGTCAGGTAAGTCCATACTCAATGTAGTGAGCAACTAGACAAGACAAAATGATGATGGTATGGGTGAGTGTATATATAGGAGTCCTTAATGAGTGGTGACAGGTATTGCAGGTTAGTATTCTGGTAAGAGTGAACGAGTGGGTGGAGTTGTAGGGTCTGGTGCTGATAGCGTGCCTGTATCCATGACAGTACAACTCCCCACTGCTCCCCCCCTCCCCCTCCCTCCACCCCTCCAGATTCCACTGGAAGAGGTGGCACATAAGCTGCACCAGACGGATGGAGAAACTAGAGAATCATGGTGAGGTTTGAGGAGGAAAACATGTAAGGTATGTGCAGTTCTGTATTGGGAAGGTAGGTTTAACTGGTTATTGACTTTGTTGATTTATCTCTGGATGGTGAATGGTCCAATATAACAAGGACTCAGCTTTTTGGAAAACTGACGAGGTTAGTGAAGAGGTTTATCTAGCTGAAATTGGAAATTAACTTGTAGAATCTCTGTAGTTTAGTGATGGATGTGAGGAGTGGCCCATTCTTAACTGCTTGTACCCTTCCCCTGGTCCATAGTGATGCCAAATTCATCAATGACATATCCTAGGAAGTGAATAGAGGGACGATGGAATTTCTCTATCTTCGATAGCATTTCTCTAGCTTCAAATAGAGTTGGTGTTCCTGTAGCTTCTAAAGGAACTGATTGCGATGGTCGGCGAGGTTCCAAACATACAGTATATCAGGATGTAACCGTTGTAGATTATGATGAGGAGATGGAGAAACTCCTTTAACACCTCATTCATAAATCCCTGGAATACGGAGAGTGAGTTGGAAAGCCCATACGGCATAACCTGATATTCATGGTGGCCTGATGGTGTAATGAAAGGAGTCTTCCATTCATCATCCCTCTGTATCCAGATGAGGTTGTAGGCGCTACACAGGTCCAACTTGGTGAACAAGCGTGCGTCCCTCAGCTATTCAATGGTGGTAAGGGACCTGGGGAAGCGGATAGCAGTACTTGACAGTCTGAGCACTGAGTGCACAGTAGTCCATGCAGGGCCGCAAGACTCTGTCCTTTTTGGCCATAAAGAAGCTATAAGAGGCAGGTGAGAGAGAGGGACAGATGAAGTCCTGACGAAGAGCCTCCCCAATGTACTCCCCCATGGCCTTCTGCTCTGGGAACAATAGAGGATAGATTTTACCCTTAGTTAAGTTTGCCCCAAGAAGCAATTCGATGGCACAGTCCCATGGCCGATGAGGTAGAATTTTGGTTGCAGCTTGCTTACTGAACACATCCAAGATTGCCCTATATTCTATGGGAATCTCTGGTTGGGATTCTGGTATGGGACTCTCGATGGTCATGGAGAAAACTGCTATGGCAGTTGCAGTTGGTTGAGGAAGTTGGAGGCAGTTCTTGAAGCGATGTGGACTCCAAGTTAAGATCTCCCCTGTCGACCAGTTGATTTGAGGTGAGTGGATCAGCATCCATGGATGATGATGTCAGCTGTTGAGCCCTACAGCACTAGAAAGGAAATCTGTTCTTGATGAAATATGCCAACTTTTAGAGTGAGAGTGGGTGTGTAGTGGGTTATCACTCTTCGTCCCAGAGGCTTTCCCTGGATTGTGTGGATATTCAAATCCTTTTGGCAGGGGATTTCCTTGAGGTGGAGACATTGGAGGAGTTCTCTCTGGATGAAATTACTTTCTGAGCCTGAGTCTATGAGGGCCTGAGATGTAGTGTAACAACGAGTGGTATTCACTGATACTGTAGTTTTTGTAGGAGAGGAAATTATTGGTGGTAGTTGAATGGTACTCACCACGGGACAAGCAGGACAAATGGGACAATTGAGATCAGATGACCTTCAGCTCCACAGTATAAAGAGAGATTGTTATTGATGCGTCGTTGGCGTTCAGATTGGGACAGATGGTAAGAATCAATCTGCATAGGTTCCAGTGCTGGAGGCAATGATGAATGATTGGAATAAATCACTCTTGAGCTTGGATTAAATTTTATAGCCCCATGGCATCACCATAGATGGCCAGTTACAGCTGAAGAGAGGGATTGAGACCTTGACAGTATGCTGTAATGAGAGCAGCTTCATTCCACCCACTGGCCACAGTGAGGCTACAAAAATGGAGAGCAAATCCTGCCACAGAACAATTTCCCTGTTTCAGATGAAATAGTTGATCATGCACAGAATGATCATTAGCAGTTTGACCAAAAAGTTTGACCGGTAATGTTCGTTAAAGAGCTAGTAACGGGACGATTCTGGTCCCAGATCGATTTAGCCCATTGTAATGCTTTACCAGTGAGTAAAGGAATGATAAAAGCTATCTTAGCTTGATCAGTCTGAAATTGCCGGGGCTGCATTTCAAAATACAGTGAAAAGTGTAGGAGAAATCCACTGCAATCCTCCGCCGCTCCTGCATATGTCGGTGGTACTGTAAGTGAGCTGCAGCTTCCATTATAAGTTTGTTTTGGTCTGATCTTGTCATATAACAGAGGGACAGACAACTGGGTGAACAGAGTAAAACGGCAGACTTAACTGAATATAGTTCTTTGTATTGAAAATACTCAATGGCTTGAAGAGAGGGTAGCATGATGAAGGCAGGTAGGCACAGATTAAAAGGGAGTAAGGTAAGTCCATTTAGTGAACGACGAGGCCAGACAAACTGATAATGGAATGGGTGAGTATATATAGGAGTCCTTAATGAATGGTGACGGGTATTGCAGGGTAGTATTCTGGCGAGAGTGAACGAGTGGGTGGAGTTGTAAGGTCTGGTGCTGATGGCATGGCTGAGTCTGTTACATAATGACCATGGGAAAATGTGGGTCCCATGGCCAAACCAGTTGAGAACCACTGACTTAGATCATGTTCTTGGGGTGATTTGATGAGAAAAGTTTTTTTTTTATTTCATTTTATTATTATTATTAAAGGTGGGATCAGCAGTTTTTGAAAAAAAAACACTTTTGAAAACTGTGTCGGACCGAGTACCAAAACACACTTGTAACCAATCAGCAGTAAGAGGCGTGTCTCCTAATGATGGGGAGGAGAGAGAGCTCAGCGCACACAGCACAGACATTAGCCGAACGACTACAGAAAGAGAGAGATGGCAGATAAAAAACACAAGAGGAAAATGCCGCAACTTAAAATGAAAAAGAAGACTTACGATCAGGCAAGAGGTAGGACTCGTGTTAATATCGGAGAAGCTTACCAGCGCTGAACTCAAGGAGCGGGAAGGCCTAACATCAGACGCCGAGGTTGCTTTATTTCTTCTTGATAGGTGAGTAACATTGTTTAGCTTTGTTTCACAGAACTAATATAAGCTGGCTTTTGCTTGAATATGCTTGTGTGTCATCTTTGCTTGTTTTTTTCATTTGCGATCTTATTGTCGTTCGTTTCAGCTATGAAAAAGACACATTCATTTCCACACCATATAAGCCTGGAGCGTCTAAATCTCCTCCACTGTCTGTTTCAACATGTGCGCTCTATGTCATCTTTTTCCAAGCGTTTGTCCGTTTGTTTGGCAACATTCAGACCTCTACCTCCGTGCGTGCCAGGTGATGAGCGTCGTCTTCCACTTGAAACGGAGATGAACCATTGATGCGTTAAAACACACATTACTACCAAAACACATTCGACATGGATTACCATAGTAACACATTGCTTTCACTGTCGTTGCCTGGGTTACGGTCGCGTACGTAATTGTGGGGCGGAGCTATCAAAAGAGCGGCGTGTTTGTTTTGGTGATTTTAAATATCAACATTGGCCAAAAGTGTTTTTCAAAAACTATTGATGCCTATTGTAAAATAATTTTAAAAAAATTACAGACATTTTTATTTAGATTTCGACTTGGGCTGTCAATAGATATCTTTTTAATCGTGATTAATCGCATACTTATCATGAAATTAAGCATACATAATTTAGCTTGTTTAACACATTTATTTTGCCATCATATCCAGCAAAGTAAACTATCAGATTGAAGGGTGATTTTCACAGAACTGTTACAGGTAAATTTGTGTCTTTACAAAAAAGGACACTTGGAAACTCCAAAAGGACACCAAATAACCAAATGCTATGAGTCCATATAATTCATACTGTAAATGTATGCACACCAAAGCACCCATGAACAAAACAACAGAATTCAGTGTACAGTATTTGTACAGTGTAACAACAAACCATGATTAGTTTGTAGTTACCATGGTTTAACTATATTAACCATGTTTTTTTGTTTAGACGCTGGTTAGCTTTTTCTAGCCGAGAAACGTATCATCTGGCCATACTGCGGTGGGACGTTTTGTGGGACGCTCTCGCTCTTCAGGAACAAAGACAAAATATGACAGAGCTCGTATTTGCGTTAAATTATTTTAAATGAATCGCATGCATAAAAACATTAACGTTGACAGCCCTAATTTAGACTGATCAAATATCTTGGTTTGTATTCAAGTGAAATGTGATTGAAAATCATTTCATGAATAAAATCAAACCACTCATTAAGATGCATCTCTGTTTCTATTTCATATTTATCAAACATGTTCCTTTGCATCCCACTGAGCTCTTATCTATTTGCGTGAAGCATTTATTAAGAAAAAAATATCCCTGCTAGCAAAGGAAATATGTCAGCAGTTTTGGACTCCTTCTGTCTCAGTATCAGGTCTCTGCAGAACACACACTCAGAAAGTCAAGCAGATAGACAGAGTTAAGCTTCTCCACGAAGACAAACATATCCAAGTGCTCAAAGATGCTCACATTTAAAGCTGATTATGATTCCTATCTGCAAGAAGAGCTTTACAGATCAACTATTAAGACGGAGCCATCAGAGTCATTGGTAATATGAAATGAAAGATGATTTTGGTGAAGCACAATGTTGTCCTGCTCCTCTTTTGTCGTACGATAGAAAGGCAGGGCTTTTGGAATGGGATGGAAAGGCTTTTTTTGTTACAGAGTAAAAAGTGAACATGTGCACTCGTGTGGAGAAACCATTTCTAGCTGATCTAACACTAAACAATGTCTTTGTTTGTTGTAATAATGATTCATATTCAATAATATGTCTGACTTGAGTAAAACCAGTTAATTTAGATAAAGCCAATTTTAGGGAACTTACAGATATATATGACAGTGTAGCTTTTTAATTTTTATTTGTGCAAAATGTCTATTGTTTGTGTGTATGTGCGTTTGCGGGCGCTTTTATTAAGAGGATTATTTATCAAGAATGCAATGAAAGGAGTATTAAAATGTTTTGAATTATGAATATGTATCTCTAGGGTTTTGCCATTGTTTCTTTTCTTTCACATTAAGGCTCTCTGTCCTTTGAGGACAAAAACTATAATTACAGAAATCCCACATTAACATTTGCATTTTAACTCTGTATATCTTTGTGGTATAACTGTAATTATTTATTTTTAATCTTAAATAAATAATCAATTTTCATATGCAAATATTGTGTTGATGCATTTGAGATTGTGCCCATAATAGAGTTGCTCAACAATAGACACTTTTATGTCCCAGTGATTGATTTTTATTACAACTAACAGATTCAAAATCTTGCTTTTTATTAAAACTGTATTTTCCCACCTTATTTTAATGCATTTTATGTGTAGATTATATTGTTTTAGTACAAAGTAAAACAGACCCAGATGTAAAATTCTTAAAATGTAAAAATCCAACACAAAAATATAACTAATCACACTACTGACAAACAGTGAAATAAACAAACCGTTTCAATATTTATTGTCCTAAAATCATTGTATATACATTTTTGCATAAATCAGAATCAGAATCAGAATCATCAGAATGAGATTTATTAAAGAATTTGTCTTGGTGACAGAAGAAGCTTCCAGTAAGAGAAATACAAGAAAGATTGACAAGTGAATATATGTACAAAATTAAATTATTTAAATAAATTCAAATATATATTAAACATTCACTACTCTTGTGGTGTCATATTGCATATATATTTGCATAAATTTGGCATTTTTGCATTACTTTTTACTGTCCTGCTCTTTTGGGTCCCTCACGAACAACAATTTTGTCCCTAATTAAGTTTTGTCAAAACTTAGTGTATTTGTTTAGCAAGTGAAGACCATGTTTAAGATGAAATACGAAACATACGATGAAGAAAAACCGAACGTTAAAAGTGCCATGCCTGAAAAAAAGCCAAATTATCAAAAATCATCAACAAAACAAGGCCTATTCAGATATTTTGAATGCTAAATAGCGTAATGAACATGCCATGCACAATCCTTAATAACAGGATCTCAATTCTTAATCTTATCGTTGTTGTGAAAATATGACAATAATATTCATTAAAGTGAAGCACATTCTGCATGAATGCCTGATAGTCCAGAATGCAGCTAATAGCGCTAATGATGCTAATAGAGTGCTAGAGGTCGTATAGAGGAGAGATCAGCCATCAGCCAATCACGGTCAGCTCCAGCAGCAGGTGAAAGCCGCTAATCTCACAATTGTGAGGGATTAGGATATAATAATATTGTCTGTTTGATGAGGGATTATAAACGGTAAATCCAGGTCTTCATATGGGATTCCTCGTGTGAGATAGCACTGCCATTTTTATTGACAAGTAAAAGTTTCTTCACCAAACCTCCATCATTGCTATGAACACACACACACACACACACACACACACACGCACACACACACACACACACACACACAATTTCCATGTTTGGACAACACAATGACAATGAAAACAATGTTCTTCAATAAATATACAGAAAAATAACAGAACATGTGAAACTGAAACATATGATTTTTTTTGGGGGTGTTGTTTTATAATTACTTGGATTTTAATGTCTAATAATTGATAAATAATTATATCTGATGTTACTATATAAATACATACAGTATATAGTGTGTGTGTGTGTGTGAGAGAGAGAGAGAGAGAGAGCAGTGAATGAGAGTAAAGATTTCAATATTAAATCCATTTAAATCACGATTTGCAAAAAAAAAAGATATGTATTTTTATAACCATGAATAATCACACACTATCAGTCATTCATTTAGCTTGGTAATGCATATAAAACTGTGTTGAATCTTATACCAAGTCACAAGTCAACCCGTTTAATCCAATACCAATATAATTTTTTTAAATAAAAGTGAACCTCAGAGGTGCTCATGGGTAATTTTGAGCCCATAGCATAAGCTCCACGCTGAGCCACGCAAAAGGCGCAGTAAAACACAAAGCTAATGTAATTATGGGACTTTTCCAGCGCAGACGGAGGAGAGAGAATGTGTCAAAGTAATGAATGAAAGCCAACGTTAAATCAGCCAGAGATATCCCACAGTCTGCCAACTCCTCTCCTGCAAGCCAGCGCATGTTGACACTTTTTCCTCTGCGCCATTTAGAGCGAGTTGGCATCATTAATTGATGGTATTGCCAGTAAATTGGCAACAATGAAAAGACAAATTATGAGCAGGCAGCGCGGTATAGAAAGAGGATTTACAGTATTTGAATAATTTAGGTGCCCGTGGTTAATTTGACAGGATTGTTATTCTCCGAGAAGGCCCCGCTGCTTGAAGAATGAAGCGTGCGGGGAAAAGGGCCGGGCTGCTCCGGTAATCAGCCGCTCTGCCAATCAATAAAGAAGTGCACGCTGCAAATTAAACAGTAAATTTGGTTAGGGGGTGGTAAATATTTAGAGAGAGAGAGAAAGGAGGAGGGAAAGAAAGAGTGTCAACGAATAAATCAAGAATGCTTGAGGAAATTGAATGAGAAAGTCAGTGTGTTGTTTGTTGAGGGCTTTTCGCTCTGAGTGCCTTTCATGGAGGAGCCTAAGTAATAATGTCACAACATTATTTAAGAGTACTGGAACCCTAATGTCAAAACAATCGTTCGCTTGTCCACCTTGACAGCGCGAAGTAAATTAGCGGTGGATTGCCATGCTATCATGAATGGATTGTTGCAGACGTTCTGTATGAGGGTTTATTCCAATTATGAGTTGTGGCCTATTTATAAAATGAATTTATATGCACATCTAATGAACTTGGCGCATGGCGACGGTAAACAGCGACAGTTACTGTAGCCTAATGAACTATACATCACTTGGCAGTAGAGATTTCTAGTGGTGTTTGCTAAGGCAGCGTTTCCATACCGTTTTGGTCTTATTTTTGGTCCCACCTCATGAGAATTCAATCAATCATATGAAAACGTATAAAACACCATTTAGTTTCACCCTTAAACCTATGCAGGACGGCGCGAGCAGATTGTACAAAAACGTACCAATAATTTGCCAAAATTGTTAAATACTCATGATTTTGTTTGCCTTCACTGAGATGAACTGAACTCAGTATTGCATAGGCAAGCACCATTATTGAAAATAATTCGTACTATTTATTGACCATTGGTGCCTTGCTGTTGCTGCTGTTCTATGGCATTATTTCTGTTATTGTGTCAGTTTTGTTTTAGAATTAGTACAAACTTTGATTGTCATGAAATGTAATTTTCATGCTGAGGGTCGACAGACAAACATCCAAAGGGTAACACAAGCAGAACTGAAATCAAACCCCAAACTGTATCTGCAAAGTCCAGCGTTTGTCTGGATCCAGTCAGATTTACTGAATAGAAAGAGCTGATTGTGCAGAAATAGCATCAAGCCTGATGGACGTCATTTTTAAACAAAGTAGGTGATCCCAATATTTTATATTCTTCATGAAAGCCTATATTGTGAATTGTTGACGATAAATGCATTTGTTCTGCAAATTTGTACTTAATTTGTACACCCTTAACCCTCCTGTTACCCTCAAATCTGATAACATTTTTTACCTACTGGGGTCAATTTGACCCCAGTAATTTAAACCTCCACAATATAATTTTTTTTTTTTACAAAGGTTTGTCTCAGGTAATTTATGTCTTTGTTGACTACTTAAGTAACCTTTTAAGTTGACATCCACCCGCCACCCCCCCTCCCCACCCCACCTAACCCCTTATACATCCAGAATACCCATTCCACGACTATGGACAAATTTAGAAATCAACATAAAATCTGACTGATTGACCTAAGATTGGAAAAGTATGAATATATTTGGTGTTTTATTTGTTTTATAATATTTCTAAGTATAGATTTTTGTAATCTATAACATTTGGAAAGAAAAACTATTTATTTTATCAAGGATAGTAACACGAGTTATGTTTGGGGTCAATCTCGAAAAAAATGATGTTTTCCCCTCCCCATGGCACGGGAAACATCAAAGTTCTCGCAAAAATGATGTTTTCCACTCCCCATGGCACAGGAAAGAACTATTAGTTCTGATGAGAATTATATCACATGTCATGTGAACTACTAGTGGTTCTCGCAATACTACAGATATGGTTATGTTTGGTTAGAGCCCTAAAACAGAGGGAAGTTTTTTGAATATGATATTGAATATGTAAAATTACAATGAACATTATAAATTCAAATTATAACATGTTATAGTGACCTCAATAAAACAACCAAAACAAATGTGTGTGAAATTTTAATATTTCTTCTGTTTTATTATACAACTAAAAGAGCCTGGGGTCAAATTGACCCCAAGGAACACCGATGCTACAAAATGTGTACAGCACTTAGAAAAAATATTAGCAGGTTAATTTTATGTTTACAGAGTTGTCCCCATTAAATTAGGAAAAGTCATTAAATCTGAAGCAAAAAAAATAAATAAAATGATGTATTTACAGACGTTAAACATTGAATGGGGTCAAATTGACCCCAAGGATAATAGGAGGGTTAAACGCATACCTCTTCAGTGACCCGGGACGTCGTTCACTTCCCTCCTCCTCATTCATTTTCTAAGGTTAGACATCAACCATCTCAGTATTCCTTAATCAATTCATTATACACAGTGTGACAAGAAAACAATTATAAAAGAATGCCTGTTGTCCCATTCATTTTATTTTTCGAAATCGCTAACGACCCGAGGTGTGTAACAGTGTGTTATTTTTATCTTTACTACAATAGTTGAGTCTTTGATGACTGAATAAGTGCAATTCAACTTTATCCCACAAGGTGTCTGATGCACAACGATGAAGTGACGTTTCACTCATAGTTGCCGCAGGCAGAAAACAAATGCTAAGAAGCAAAACTTGAAATGGCTCAGTGATTTACCGCAGAACAAGTACTGAACACAATCAAATATTAGTGTCACTGTCACTTGATGTTGGATCTGGAAAGATGTTGATTTTGAAGATGTTGAAAATTATATCGTTTTTTTGAGAATTTGTTTGTGTTTGAGATAGTGAATATGAGCCATACGCTGAATGTACTGGGAAATGAGCTCTGACGAGGACAGTAATGATGGTATAGAAACATCTGCTTAATCTGAACCCTTCCAAGCTCCAACAAAATATGCTTTATTTTATTCTTCAGTAATTGCTACTCTAATATCAGGAGAGTTTTATATTATCACGACAGGTAGAGATCCATTCATATTAGATATAGATCCGGGTCGCTAAAGATGTAATGCATCTGTATATGCATTTGTAATAATGATTGCCTTGCCTTATGTGCGGCAAAGATAAGCTCAAAGCTGAAACTCTGCTCCACTCCTGCCATATTTTCTCCAGTTTAATACTAATTAATATCCACTGCAGTCAAACTTTCAATAGGCCAGATGCTGTCACAAAGATTCAACATCTGGGCTGTTAACTCAAAGATTCATCCATCCATTCCCCACTTGTGCAACAGACAATGTTAGTGTCTCCAATTCCCCTCTCCTGCATGTTGGGAACGCAGAACACCTGGAGGAAACCCAAACCAACTAGGAGAGAACTTGCAAACTCCATAGAGAAAGACCTCCTGGCTCAGCCGGTACTCAAACCAGGGACCTTCTTGCTATCCGGTGACCACCATAACTTCACGATGCTAGGTTCAAACCAGCTAGTCCTGTACCCTTGACCAAGACACTTAACCTCAGGTTGCTCCAGGGGTCACGCCTGCACTCAGTGTATTGCAATTCACATTAGATAAAAGCATCTGTGGATGACTAATAACCAAATTTAAACACCCTAAAGCGACCATCCGCCCTTTTACCTGTTGGTTTTAATATCAACCCAGTCGCCTCAACATGTCGAAGACATGTCAAAGTTTCTTTGTCCAAACACAAAACAATTAAAAGACAAAAATTGTGCAATACACTACTAGTTTTTCCGCGGCTCTCCAAACCCTTATCCACAAACTCAGCGTAGGCCGCATTTGAGGGAAGTAGGTGCTGGATATTTTTCCCTTGTCAGAGCAATTGACAGACAAGGTCTTCCAATCTGTCCCCTTTAGCACTACCTAGGGACCCTCAGTGAGAAGGAGAGGGTGCGGGCCCTGGAAAATCGCACTTCTATCTTTGTTCACACTTTCCATTTCAAGGGCTATTTATCTAATAAAGTCCCTGACTCTGTCTCTGCTCTCCTCTACCTGCTGCTGTGCTTCGGTTTCTACCTGGCACCTTTAATTATTTCATGCCTAGGAGACAAGTTTTAACCAGAAGTGGCAGGGAAGGTTGTCCCTGACAGCTGGAGATTATTAAAGTTAAAAACGCAGGGCTGAGGTGTTGTAACAGGTCTCCACACCGCTCTTCAGCAATGGAAACACTCGCTGTCGTCCGGCAAAATAAGGGCCGGAGTTTAATTTATTGACTGGAAGGAAACATCAAGGAGCGTCTGGTAGCGAGTGTCTCTTGAACACACATGCTCACGCTGGAAATGACACGGGGCTCGGGGACGTCTGCAGATGTACCTGGGGAGTAGCTGTGTGTGTGAGGAAGCAAACTTCACTTTATTTCTCTCAGACATGGTCTTCAGCACGAGCGCACACACAGACGCGCATACGAACAGCCATGCAGAAAGGTGCTTCATTAGAGCCCTGTTTTTTGGTAGCGCTCAACCCCCTGGTGACACGGGCAACTGCTCGGTTTGACTCTGTCAGAAATAACAACAAAAGTGCTTGTAGCATTTCCTGTAGATAAGCGCGTTAAAGGAGGGTACTACACACAGATCATAAATTTTGAATTCATGTCCCATCTGTGCCTCTAGACTCGCTCACGCCATGAGACTAATGACAAACACACTCAAGCCTCAGTTCAGGCTAAAATAAATAATAAAAGACAGTACATTTAGCCTATACCAGTTTGGCAGATATACAAACAACTATACAAGTGCGACACACAATGCTTCAGCTATGGCATTTTTAAATGTTGTGCTCGCCTGTATATATCAGAGCTGAACATGTTTGCATCTTCGGGCGTACAGCTACATGAGCGTGAATGTCACACAACCTGTCGAGAACATGTTTGGGATATAAAAAAAGTGACAAGAAAAAAAAAATGTTTATTTTGTAGGTAAGGATTTTCTAAAGAAAGTGGAGGTAAAAACATAGGGATTTTGGAGGGTGAATATATACTTAATTGTCACGAAAATAATGCAATAAAACCTAAGGATCCTAAAACTAGGCTTGGTTTTCTTAATGCAAAATGTAATGTCTTTGTTCTTTTTGATTGTGGGGTGAAACATGACCCGGACCGTTCTTCGTGAGATTTTCCCATGAGGTGAAATATTGACTGCGGCAAACGTGTGTAAACTTGAACATGTGGCGTACAGTATTGCAGGCACGCGTTTGCCCAGAGGCCGGTGTGTTAGTGATTTACAGGCTTAAGCAGCGATCACGACATTACTGCGTTCCACATGTCATTACGAAAGACGTCATTTCTGGAGTTCAGATAAGATCAGATTCATTCCCAATGCACCTAACCGCTCTTTTATTCATGGTCTACAGTGACCCCCCCTCAAAAAGCCCACTTAATCCTCAGTAAAAATGTCTAAATGTCATTGCTTAAGTTAAATATCAAAGGAAGTTTCATCTGTAAAACTAACTGCTCACTGTCTTTAATCAGCTGGTGTTCAGATCATTTTTCACAATTCACACATATGTATAGCAGAGTAAACACGTGTAGTTTATCATGTTAACTGAGGGCATGATTTGTCAAAACCACACAGTTTCTAAATGTTTTAACAGTACTTTAGCTACTGTATTGTTTTATCACTTCCAAACTTTCAATTATTATTTTTTTGTCAAATATATTGCTTAAAAATTGTGCAGATTTGGTTTTGTTTTGCCGTTTTGTTTTCTAATGGGATGATATTCAGATATTTTAGATGTGGCCCAAGTGTATCAAATATTGACCATATTTATATTCTACAAAAGTGTTACTGTGCCTCAGGGGGGTTTGTGTTTATTTTATTAGATGACCCTCTTGTGAGAGAACCCCTTTCTAAAATATAAAGATAATTATGTAATGCAGCCATTTGTACTGTGTGATGAAAATATGAAGCATGGAAATATAAGGACAAGTTGTTTCTGAAACTACATAATTGGCCTGCAATTGCCATTATTTTCCACTGCAGCCAAAATAAATTATTAAAATATTATCTGGAAAATATCTTCTATTATTTGGTTTTTAATTTAGGCCACACAGACTATTGGAAGATGCTCATGCAGCCTTTCTACAAACCAATAGTTAGCTCACTGATTTAATGTTGGTTAACATCAATGTAATGAAGGTTATAATAGCCGGTTACACTTTATTTATGGTGTCGGTGTCACATCACAACATATCACATTCCAGAAGTAAATTGCAATGCTGTTTCAAGTGGACTTTAAATGTCCAAATACTTGCAAGTGTATTTTACCCTATTTCTTCCATTTGTTTATTTGAAGTATTTATTTATTTACAGTTTTCTTTTTGTTGTTGTTGTTAACTTTTATGAATAATGCTGTACTAAAGTCTTTATGTAAAATTAGCATCTTTAATTACATGTGCAGCAAAGTAATGGGCGTAGAGTTTCTCATTGAATAAAATATCCAGTGATTATGGCCGAGAGAGGGAGGGAGGGAGGGAGGGAGAGAGAGAGAGAGCTCTATGGCCGAGTGTAATTAGATTAAATATAATTTAGTGTTATGGAGCACTGTTCAATAGGTTTCTCGCTGGCTTTAATGAGCTGTCATCAGAACAATACAAATCCGTTTTTTCCCTGGCAAGCACAGAGTCACATCACTATATTTAATCCCCTGCAGTTAGGCTAATATTATCGCCCTATTCCCACAGCACTGATTTAGGTGTGTGTAGGGGTCGTTACAATGAAAAATAAAACACCCCCCAATTCATTTCACCCCCACTACGTAGACAACTAACCTAATCTGACTCGACTACACATTTAATATGGCAACTTTATGAGGGTAGTTTATTCACAAACATGTATACAGAATGACTAGATTGCTGTAAGTCCAATTCTTATTCATAAAATGCTACAGATGTGTGTAACGCAGAGAGCTCGCTGTGCGTCCAGACAGTCTGTTTTGGAAAGTCTCATGGTTCTGCCTGGGAGTGAAGTGTCGCGGCTTGCGTTTGGCCTTGTTTGCAGAGACGCACACGGCCTTAAAGAACATCTCTTCTAAACCTCCACCGCTGAACGCTTTGACTGACGAGCGCTTGCTGTGTCTAGTTTTAGACTGTATGGAATGAAGTCAGAAAAAGACATAGCTGGATTGAATTCTCAACAATAGTTTATGCTTTTCACAAACTTTGTATTTCGCACACAGCAATAGGAAACCGTGCTGAAGAGCCCATGGTTAATAGTGTAGCTCATGTGGACGACAGTTTACACTTTTCCAGACCTTCTGTTTTCCTCTCAATATTTTCTAAGAAATTATATGTAGTTAAAGACATTATGAAATTACAAAGTCATAGGTAGTGTTGTATATGTGTGAAAGGGTAAGGGAATTGGGGACAAATGAGGTCGTACAAATTCGGTCACCGTGATTTTGCCAAGTAAGACATGGTCCTGGATCAACATATTTTGTTGATCCTGGATCAACATTCCTGTCCCAAAATGTAGTCTTTAACCAATCCCTACCCCTAAACCTAACCCTACCCATAACTTTTCCCTAAAATCAGAGGGTAATGAAAGGTGAATAGCACTGATGTTTAAGTACTTCACCCTGGTTCTAAGCCTTAACTTGACATAAACTGTAAACTTGTCCCTCAAATCTGATTGGTTGATTGGAAAGTTGATCCAGGATCAACAAAGATGTTGATCCAGGAACATGTGGTACTTGGTGAAATCACGTTCACCGTACAAATTCATACAAATTTGCAAAAATCTAAATATTTACAAATGTTTGTGAGACGGTGCAAAATCCCCAAAGCACTTCTATTTTTTTTACACAAAAGTTGTTTTGAATATTTGAATATTACACAAAAGAATATTTAGTGCCAGATCGGACACCCAACAATATTTCTTTATGCGATCTTGAAAATATTTTTATGCAAATGTATGCAGTTCATCAAAATGTTAATCAATGTATTTGAAGTAAATTATATATTACATATCACAGTTATTCAGAATAAGTCAACTCTTCTGAAAAAAACCCCCAAACATCTTAAACCAGCCTAAGCTGATTTGCTGGTTTAAACTGGCCGTTAAGCTTGTGGTCAGCTGGTCTCCAGTTTCCTGTTTTAAAATACTGTTTAATTAAAGGGTTAGTTCACCCAAAAATGAAAATGATGTCATTAATGACTCTCCCTCATGTCGCTCCAAGCCCGTCAGACCTCCGTTCATCTTCGGGACACAGTTTAAGATATTTTAGATTTAGTCCGAGAGCTTTCTGTCCCTCCATTGTAAATGTGTGTACGGTATACTGTCCTTGTCCAGAAAGGAAATAAAGACATCATCAAAGTAGTCCATGTGACATCAGTGGGTTAGTTAGAGTGTGTTGAAGCATCGAAAATCGAAGGATCCACAACAGAACCGGAAGACAATACAATGCTGAATAAAGTCGTAGTTTTTGTTATTTTTGGACCAAAATGTATTTTCGATGCTTCAAAACATTCTAACTAATGTAATGGACATGTAAATGAGGGGGCCTAGGCCCACCCAGGCCCCCTCGTGGCTACGCCACTGCCTTTAACATGTATTCATGATATTAGCTACAACAGGCACTTCTGATCAGGCAATACAAGCAGCAACCGGTTGGCATCTAAGAGTGCGCTCACGCTTGGCATGTTTAGTTTGATTAAAACAGTTTGTGCGGTTCATTTGCATAAGTGTAAAACGCTACCATCCGAACCCTGGTGTAGTTTGACGGAAATATACTGTAAATGCAAGACGGACCAAAGACATCTAAAAGAACCAAAACAGGATGTGATGTCATAAGATGTGACCCTAAAAAGCACAGAATGCTCAAGCATACCTGGTTCTTCTCATTATAACAGCTACAGTTCGGTACATCAGAAATACCGGGCCTCGTTTATAAAATGTTTAGTAGAGACCATCCTACATTTGATCTTACGATCATTTCTCAAATGTGATTCAGAGAACAAAACATGCGTATGCCTCTCTTCCAGACAAGACATTTTTATATTTATCTTGAAATTGTTAAGCTGAATGGTTTCAGATCAACGCCTTGTAAACGCCGCCTAATTAATGTCATTAACATATAAAGAGCACCAGTCAACATCCGAAATATTTGCTTGAAAACGGCGAGCGGCAAGAATTGCTTAGATTTTCCAAATACTTGTAGTTTTAAGTCCACGTTTAAGTCCAAAGTCTGGACGCACTTCGGCTTTTATACCATTGATGGGACAAACATGTTGTAAATAGACAGCTTTGACGCTCTTCACCGAGGGCTTCACAGATACACACGGGAGCGTTTGAAAGCAGGCGTCTATCAGGATATATAAGGGATCTGCTGATAGACGCCTGCTTTCAAACGCTCCTGTGTGTATCTGTGTAAGCGCTTGGTGAAGAGCGGCAAAGCTGTCTATTTAAAACATGTTTTGGGAGCGTTGATCATTGTAGCCAATCACAGACGTACGTATCTGTTGAGCACGTGAACACAATGGCCAATCAGAGGTGTTTAAGAATCCGCTCAACAGCGCTCAATGCTGGTATCGTCACATTTTTTAAATGTTAAAATACCGAAGTCAGTACCTTTGACAACACTATTCCCAGGATTATCTTAAGGAAGCCGGTAAACAAAAGTCGATAAGCAGGTAAATGTGTCTGTTTACTTACAAAGAAAAGTTTTTAAAAAGTATAAGCATAAAATGTTAAATTTACTTAAAATGTTACATTTAATTTACAGACTTTTTGTAAGAGTTTAATAAACTTTAATAAAGAGAGAAAACCTGCACTTAACCTTTTCACAGGCATTTTGTTTTCCTATTTAGACAGATATATCGTGATGCATCATTGTAAGATTGTCTAGCAATATATCGTGATATTATCGGTTTCGTGAGCCATGTTTCATTCGTGTATATCGTATCGTTTCTTCAGGTACCCGGTACCCTGTGATTCCCACCCCTAAAATATAACACACATACAACGAGTGCATTTAGCCCAAAACACAGCATTGTTTCGTATGTTCGGTAATTCCATCACAAAATATGTTTTAAAAATGACAGTGTGAATGTTAAGCGCACCAAAATTATAAATGTATTATTTTACTTATTGTACGAACCAAAAGAACCGAACAACAAGTGTGAACACTCCCTAAAGTGGATCAGATCAGCATGACGGCTCTTGTGCGACTCTGAAAGGGTATTTCCCATTCAGCATCTCAACATCTTCTTCAATGACAGTGCTAAGCCTTGAAACAAACCAACCAGAGGCCACATTTGATTGAAAGCAAACAGTGTAAAGACAAATGTACAGGATTACATATTTAAACAGAGTTCACAGCACCTTCGGGTCATGAATGGTTTCAAGTTAGAGAAAAAGTAATAGCATTATAGCTCCTGAATATCAGAATGATGGTAGTTCTGGAATAAGGAGGGAGAGCCAGGTAAAGGTGGTGTGTGTGCTTTGCAGTGCCAGGATACTCAAATCAGTGACAGGCTTTGATGGTAAATCTCCTATGTGAAAGTGAGAGTGGACCCTTCACCAGGGTGTCTAACTAATCGTCATCTTCGTCCAATCATCTGTCATCGCTCTCTGCGGCGGCCTTAAGAGCCTCAACCCCACGCCTGTAGTCAAATTGCTCAGCTTCACCGGACTGTCCAATTACATCTAATTGTTATCAGTAGGGGGGTGCTGGAAATCTGGGGTTTGGTGCCTGAACCGGCTGACAGCGGGGCTTATCTCGAACCGCTGCTGTCATGTTCTGCAAATGCCCCCCCTTCCCCCCTTCCCACCTCTCACCAGCACATCACTTCACCACAGATCCTAAACCTACAGTGCTCTCCAGTGCAGCGCTGAACACGCGGATGGGAGAGAGACAGTGATCTAATTGAAGAGCTCTAATGACAGGGTTTCGCATCGAGCATCACTGTCAGAATGAAGGTCCTCTCAGCTCCGTCTACATTTAGAGCTTCCCTTCTCTTGTTTCTGTGACTGCTGTCTTGAGACACTTTGTTTTAAAGAAATGCTCCGAGAATGGAAAACAGAACATTTTAATTCAAATTATGCTAAATACATCCATGCCTCATTAAAATCAAAAAGGAAAAGTGAAGTGATATTACGTAAACGAAATTGGAGATATAAATTTTTCTTCATTTGTGAGTGATACCAGAGAGAGTATAAGGTGGAGGAAACAAACAAATAGTTGGAAAATGAAGATGGCGGCTCTAGAAATGGATGTCTCACCTTTCAGCTTAAAGAGAGTTTGTGCATTATGTGCATTATTAACTGGACAAGCATGAATTTAGCATGATTCATATTGAATAATGTAATCTTCAGTGTTTCACGCTTGAAGTAAGGTGCACTACATATGCCAGTGTTTCCCAACCCTGTTCCTGAAGGCACACCAACACTACACATTTTCAAACTTGTTCTAATTAAACACACCTGATTGAAGTGGGGAAGGATGGAAGTGAGGCCAGCTGGTTTGAGCTGTGCAGTAAACCTCACTCCCCCAGCCTCGAGAGCTTAGCAAGCCCCCTCGATGAATGCAGTCTATGGGATTTTTGATTGTTTGTTGCTTGTCTCTTGTTGTTCAACTGTTGAAAATTGTGAGTAAAATTGCTTATTTATGCTCACAACGTGAACAATGTCGGACAGGTTTCACGCCAAAGTTTAAAGCCGGATGCAAACTGTGCGATTTTGGCCTCGATTTGTCCGTCTGAGACACATTTTACAAATCCTAAAAGATTCCTCTGATCCAAGGCTAAAATCTGAAGTCTTTGATCGTTAGTTTGACATGTTCACCGACAGCCGATTAATGCCCGTTGCAATCAAATTTTTACCTTTATATCTTTTACTTTAATTCAGTGTAAGAAGATTTGACTCACAGTCCTGCAGTGTTAACTTCTCCTACGGCGGCCGTCAAATTGTCGTACAGTCTGACATTATTGACAACTGAGATCTTTCAGTGTGACATGGCTTACAGCGATGATCATGTTCGTACAGTCTGACAAGCAACAATCGTAAAGGACGATTTTAAATTGCAAAGTGTGCACCCGGCTTAAGCCATTATACAAAAGCCAACACACACACCTGTATGTATTTTCATATATATGGTGCTGCACGACTTGCCCAAACAATTATATTGTGATTATTTTGTCATGTATTGCCATCCCGATTTGAACCCGCACCCGGGTCCGCATGACAGCGTTCACATTAGCTATTTTCCGTTCCGAACTACACTGCCAGTGTGAAAACACCCATAGAAAGGCAAACGAGGGTAATGATGACACACAGCTGAACAGAATGAATACTCATAATCAGTAACCATAGTGATTGAAGGGAGGCGGGAAACTAGAACAAAGGAGACATGTGACTGAAGATAAACAAACTAAAGTCCAAACATAACAGAACTGTGACAGCTGTCTTTTGTTATATTGCTGTTGTTGCCGTTCTTAAAGGAATAAGCTACTCAAGACTGTTACATGCTGTTTTTCACAGCTAAGGAGGCTTCAACCCCAATCTGTGGTAAAATCACTGACATCTCTTGTGACATACTGCTTTATTTTCCAAAAATCTCAGGTAAACTACATAATCAAAATGCAGGCAAAGAATGACAAAATGATTATGAAAAATTGACGTACTTTTTGGGAATATAGAGCATTAGTTTGGCTCTAGTAAAACAGATGAAAAGGGGGTCGCAGTTTTACATAAGTTACCATTTTACTGTATTAAAATGTATTTTTGAGAACTTCACTTTCAGAAAAATGCTGACAAAAGGCATAGGGCAAACATGCTTCTTTTTTTGTTTTGTTATTAATGAAAATACATTAAGAAATACTTTAGGGGGAAAGGAACTAATTAGAGCACAGATCAAAGACCGCGTGTAATTCAGAGTCTCCTCGAGAACAAGAGGAAGTAAACACAAAAGAGAATCACTGTTCCCACCATCTCTGAAACACGCTTTACAGAGGTAATGATAATGTCTGGGTGTCCCAAAAACTCAGAAGGATGGAAATCTATGTCGTACAGAGAGGGTTGCATTAGCATATACAAATAGCCTACAACAAACTTTCAGTTTTCCGACAAGCTCCATAATATCTCTGTAAACACAACAACAATCAATCGCCTATCATAAATGTTGTCTTAATCCACAGCTGGCAATCAAGAATGAAGATATCTTGTTACTTAAGGATTCCATTAATTAGTGCAAACTATTAGCATATCAATTAAGCAGAGAAGCAGATGGATTCCCCATTCCTCTGAGGGAATTGCACATTTAATCTGTCTGTCGTTCCCAATAATGCTGGTGAAATCACACTAGTGTGAGGGGTGTGTGAGCTGTCAGTTCACATCAGCACACACTAGCGTTAAGCTAACGTTGCAGAAACACTCAGATAACTCACTCCATTTCACTCTTGCATGAGTACTGTAATGAGAGAGGATGAATGCAAGCTTTATCATCAGTTACTGCAAGACATTTCCAGCAGATTGAATATTGTACAGTTTATTTCTACACACTCCGTCTGAATGAGACGAATCCAGGCATGAGATTGATAGTGTGCTGAATATCTTTATTATCTTTTTTGCCCTTTTATATTTAACTATATCTGTCGTCTGATGTTTGTGCTAGACACCGAAATACAAAAAAGTAAACAAATCAATCAATCCGAAATACAAAAAAGTAAACAAATCAATCAATCAATCAATCAATCAATCAATCAATCAATCAATCAATCAATCAATCAACCAATCAACCAATCAACCAATCAATCAATGTTTTTGCTTTTCCTTGTGGAACTTTTATATTTAGGTATGTCTGTTATCTGATGTCTGAGCTAGATACCTAATTAAATAAACAACAACTAACTAACTAACTAACTCACTCACTCACTCATTAACTAATGACTAACTAACTAACTAACTAACTTACTCACTCACTCACTCACACACTCACTAACTATGACTAACTTACTAACTAACTAACTAACTAACTCACTCATTCACTCACTAACTAATGACTAATGACTACTAACTAACTAACTAACTAACTAACTAATAATAATAATAATAATTTGTTACATTTATATAGCGCTTTTTCTGGGACCTCAAAGCGCTTCACATATGGTAGGGGGAAATCTCCTCAACCACCACCAATGTGCAGCATCCACATGAATGATGCGACGGCAGCCATATTGCGCCAGAACGCCCACCACACACCAGCTTACTGGTGGAGAGGAGACAGAGTGATGAAGCCAATTAGTATATAGGGATGATTAGGAGGCCATGATGGACAGAGGCCAAGGGGCAAATTTGGCCAGGATGCCGGGGTTACACCCCTACTCTTTTTCGAAGGACATCATGGGATTTTTAATGACCACAGAGAGTCAGGACCTCGGTTCAACGTCTCATCAGAAGGACGGTGCTCTTTGACAGTATAGTGTCCCCGTCACTACACTGGGGCGTTAGGACCCACACAGACCACAGGGTGAGCGCCCCCTGCTGGCCTCACTCACTCACTAATGACTACTAATGACTAACTCACTCACTCACTCACTAATGACTAACTAACTCACTCACTAACTAACTAACTAACTAACTAACTAACTCACTACTAACTAACTAACTAACTAACTCACTCACTCACTCACTCACTCACTCACTCATGACTAACTAACTAAAATATTTCTGTTTTTGGTTTTCCTTGTTATTTTTATTTTTTTATTTATTTAATTCAATTACAATGCAAAAAATACAAGACAAATACAAGGCATTTTAATACAGTTCAGATTGCATACAACAAAGAATAACAACAACTAAAATATAAAATCAATATGTAGAAATAAAAATTCAAACTAATAATAAAAGAAAAAATATATATTTTAAAAAAATACTGTGCTTAAAGTGCTATATAATATTAGGGCAGTCACATGAATTAGAAAAATAGTTTTTGTAGCTGTTGTTTTTTTTGTGATCTCATGTTTGAAAGCGTTTCAGAGTATGTTGTGATATCGGTGTTATAAAAGGTAATATATGAGGGTTTCTTTTGAGTTATTTTTGTCTTATGAATATAAAACTTTGCCAAAATAATTAAGATTAATAATATAATTTTGTTTTTCAAGTCAAATATATTTATATAGCGCTTTTCACAATACAGATTGTATTGTGTATTTCAGAAAAAAATATGTTTTAAAAACAAAGTAAAATGTCATGAAGTTCTAAATTAAGAGTTCTGTTTTTTTTTGTCATGTCTATTTTAAAGTCAGTTCAAATAGAAACAGGCCAATACAAAAATAAATGTTCAAAATCTTCAAATGACTTTGTTATATTATATCCAGCGTTTCTCATCTTCATCACTCTTTGTCCATGTTTGATATTTAATATACAGTAGCATTAGTTCGGCCTGTAGTGCATCTTGAATGTATAGTGCAAATATTCAAGAGAGAAAAAAATATGAGTTAATAAAAATATAAAGTATATATTTAAAATAATATTCATAAAAGCAGAATACGATTTCTTTCTGCTAAAAAAAACCCCAATTCAGTTTATTTGACATTGGTAATTTTAGACTGTGCCTTCAAGAGTTGATATTTGAAAGTAAAAAAGCATAGACGAGTATGAGTATGGACACATCTAAAGGGTTTTCTGTTAGTAAAGCCTGCCGGTCCTGGCGTGTGTGTGTGTGTGTGTGTGTGTGTGTGTGTGTGTGTGAGCGGGGTCTGAGGCTCAGGACACGTCTAGCGCTGACTCTAAATTAAAGAGATGCTTGTATGAGGTTATCACACGGCACTAAGTGATGAGCTCTGGTCCTGAAGTGACACAGGATCGAGTGTCTCTTCAATAGGTCACACTTCCCTCTCCTTTCCCATTTACATCACATCCCTTCCACTCCCAAATCAATGCTACTCTTATACATACATTAGCATACAATTAAAGATTCGGTTTTAATCAAACGTCGTGATCACCAGAAGAGTTTCTCGTGTGCTGGTTCTTGAACACAGACAGCCAAGGAAATACAATGCATTTTTTTTTTTTATGATTTGATGATGTTTTTAATTAAATCACTTAAAATGTAACTTTTTGACTTGTGATTGAGGAGTAGCCAGGGGATGTTTAAGTAGAGCTCATAAACTGTTATGATTTATTATGATATGATAATATTCTGGCTAATGGAAACATTTCTTATATGTTTGCCTCTTTTAAAGAAGATGTGAGTGATATTCGCCTGTGCAAAATTTCAGCAAATTTTGTTTAATTGCTACACTCTCAGAAACACAGTTTCCATTGGGTTCTATAACCCTAGAGTTCTCGACTCCATTTTAAAGAATGCCTTTTGCCTAAAGGTTCTACATAAGGACAAATGTCTTTTAAGGAGAAATTGATGATTGCACTGTACTTTCATGTTTAATGGGTTATTTCATAACATTCATGACATTTAATCAAAATAAAAAAAATCACTTTAAACGAAATTAATGCATTAAAACAAAACCCATTAAGGTTCTATATAGAACCTTTCCTTCTTCCTGGGTGGTTGCTATGGCGTTGCTAGGTGTTTTTCTACTTCTGTTGTTTTACTCTCATACACACACACACACGCGCACACACACACACACACACACACACACACACACACTCCTGGATGTTATCAGTTCGGCGTGAGATAATGTGTCTGAACCCCTCTGACCATCTCGCTCTATTTATCCAGTGCTAAATTCAATAACAGGAACCATATATAAGAGAGTGGAAATAACATGGCAAGTCCTGAGATGTATCATGGGATGGAAGTCATTGTTGCGCTTATCTTTTCAGTGGTGCACTATTTCCAGCGGGTAATGACTTACAGCTCTCCCTCCCTCTCTCTCTCTCTCTCTCTCTCTCTCTCTCTCTCTCTCTCTCTCTCTCTCTCTCTCTCTCTCTCTCTCTCTCTCCTCTCTCTCTCTCTCTCTCTCTCTCTCTCTGTCATTTCTGCACACATGTTGGTAACAAGTGCGGGTTCAATGTCAAGGGAATCATTTGAGCGCTAGCGTTAGATTGGGTGATTCTGAGGTTAAACTCACAGTCCTACACTCAATGTCACCATGTGTTTAATGAGAGTTTCATACTGTGGGCTTCCTCTACACACACACTTAAAACGCATCAGAGTTCAGTTTCTTGATGCACACTATCGAGTACAAGGATAGAATGAATGCAAGTGACATGCTATTCAGATATTACACCGTGAGGTAAACTAAACACTGTCTGTGTCTATCTGTTATTAATAACAATAATCACAATACACAATTAGTCTTCAGGTAATATATGCCTAATTAATTAGACTGACAGTAGATGTTATAGTTGTCGTATATCAATAAGGAGATCCATTAACATGCAGTCACAACTGCTTTGACTATGGCCAGATTGCAGACACAGAATGCTTTTTGTTACAGTGTTTAAAGCTGAATTGTACTTTTTGTGCTATTATCAATAGATAATATGTTGACGATTTTGAAATGAAAACAGACATGAGCAGATTGAGCTGATGGGGAAAAGATCAGTCGGCTTTTAAAGCCAGAGCTTGCATTTTGTTCATTTTGTTTGCTATTAGGAATACATTTAAAAATGAAGCACATTGTGCCACTAGTGGCATTGAACGGCATTGTGAAAATATAGACTTTTTCAAATATTTTCTAATTAAATTTATTGTTCTTGCCCAACTGTCCCCCCCCCCCCCCCCCCCCCCCCCCCCCCCCCCCCCCCCCCCCCTTGTTTAAGCATACAACTCCCTAGATTGTGTTTGCTGGTTTGTTTAAATTGCCGGGTTGTCTTCATATCTTACACAATTCTGCATCTCAAGTATCTTGCTTAAAGTCATGATGAAAATCAATAAAAAAATTAAATGTATGTACAGCTGATACATGTAACAATAACATGCATTTAGAAAAAAAAAATCAGTTAATGCAGACTTTAAAGGTTGTTGAGAATATGAGAAAACAAGACAAAAATATAGATCATTTCTGCAGTGTGTTTCAAATGCTGTTTCGTGTTGACTTTAAACTAGAAAGCATTTTTTTTTTTTTTTTAAACTTCAAAATCCTAAAATGACTGTACATGTCAAAAAGGACAACCCAGTCTAAAGTGAGTAGAATTGCTGTATTTCACAGGCCAGAACAGCAGGAACTCAAACAGAAGAGAGCGATGAGCCATTAGAGTAACTACTCCCTAGTGTGTGTGTGTGTGTGTGTGTGTGTGTGTGTGTGTGTGTGCTGGAATTTCAGTATGTCAAACAGGCCAGACATCCCGCCTCACTGTCGACTAATTAACCCTGACAATACTGCTGCTTAATTTCCTATTTATATGTATCAAAGCAAATAGGGCTCTTTTATTCTGTCTTGTCACTGAGGATTTATCAATCAAATCAAGGGCTGGAAATTGGCTGCGTGTGTCATCCCACAATCCCACAGGAAAAAGGAGAGTTTATCTGTTTGAGATCTCAGTGACAACGCAAAGACAGATGTGCAATGACATGAAACATAATAGACATTGTCTTTGTGTGCGTTCTTTCTAAGTGTTTAGATTTTTTATCTTTAGCCATTAATGAGGCGAGAGCATAATGTCTGTCTGTCACGCGCTCTCAACACACGGCTTGTACTCGCACACACACACAAACATGCGTGTAAGGTTACGTTTGGACTAACACACTAACATGTGCTTGTGTTATATGTAGTGTGTGTACAGTACACAGACTATCTGAATGCATAGAACACCAGGAAGACTAACTGAATTTGCTAAAATGTGCAGTAGGCTATATAAAAAGTGCGTGGAATATTGTGTCCCAGAATGCAAAGTGCACACCTTGACCGTTCCCAAACTGAAGGAAATATCCACCATGAATCTGAACATTTGAATCTGACTATCATACAGGTGAAACTCGAAAAATTCGAATATAGTGCAAAAGTTCATTTATTTCAGTAATTCAACTTAAAAGCTGAAACTAATACATTATATAGAGTCATTACATGCAAAGTGAGATATTTCAAGCCTTTATTTGTTATAATTGTGATGATTATGGCTTACAGATATGAAAACCTTTTCACAATATTCTAATTTTGAATTTGGGGTTTTCATAAGCTGTAAGCCATAATCATCACAATTATAACAAATAAAGGCTTGAAATATCACACTTTGCATGTAATGAGTCTGTATAATGTATTAGTTTCAGCTTTTAAGTTGAATTACTGAAATAAATGAACTTTTGCACCATATTCAAATTTTTCGAGTTTCACCTGTATTTGAAAGCATTTCTGGGCTGAGTAAATAAATAGTCAAGGTTTGTCAATCTCGCTGTTTTTTCTTCGTCTCGCGTCATGATCATCAACGGTGGTTCACCCAAAAATCATTTACTCCCTCGTGTCTTTCCAAACCTGTATGACTTTCTTTTATGAAACACAAAGAGAATCTGAAAAAAATGGTAAAAACTACAATGGAAGTCAATGGTAACCAAAAGTAATTGACCGTATTAGAGCCATCTAAATAAAGTTCAACTTTTTTTTTTTTGATAATTAATGCCCCAGCGATGCCAGAGAAGTGTTCTGGTTTATGAGCTGATTAACAACTTCCTTCAAAATATCTGCTCTTGTGTTCCACAGAAGAGAGAAGGTCCCTGGAGGTAAACGTTGACATAATTCTCAGTTTGGGGGTTTATTTTTCCTTTTAAGATGCCAACAAGTTAGCTTTATTACATAGTTTTTAAAAATAAAGTTGAATTGAGAGCCTCAGTTATGACAAAATAAAAAATAAAAATGCAAAATAACTGTTTTTTTGTTTTTTTTACTTGTAGGTCATGTGACAACAATGTGTTCTACTGTTTAAAACAACTAACTATTGATGAATATTAAATCCATAAACTGTGCTGTTTCACACACCGTGCCGTATTCATTGTGTGTAGGTAGTGTCTATAAGTGTACATCAGTGTGTTTCCAGCCTCGCACTAGTGCATGAGACCTCACTAACCTCCAATTTGAAGCAGTTTATTTCACGCGTCAAATGAGTGTGTCGTGGTGACATGACAGGTCTTAATGGTGGAAAAATACCACTGATAAATGGTCAGCCACAAGAGAGGACACACACACACACACACTGCTCGTCCGTAGTGTCACGACGATGCCGTTGTCACAGGTGTCAGGCTGTCGGTCACTCACTCTCTCTCTCTGACACTGACTGACTGACGGACGGGCCGCTGTGTCTCAGAGTGAGTGAAAGTGTCAGGCCAATCAGTGAGCAGAACAGTCATCGTGTCACTTCTGCTCGGACTCTCACATGTTTGGCCCAGCGCTTAGTTGGCCCAGAGATCTGCCTCACCGAGAGCCAGCGGTGGCCACAGCAGGACACACACAAATACAACATGGACATGAACGGCAACAATCATACCCTTAATCTTCTTTTTGTCTTGTTTTCCAGTAAAATAACATTTTACTTCAGAAGCAAAATTGTACAAAACCTTAGAATTTCACTAAACACAATGTATTCCACAAGACACAATGGCTGCATCCGAAATCACACACCTTACTATAGCCAAACACTGAATGTGACAAAATAAGTATGTATGAATTCACAGTTCTTATAAAAAATAGGCAAAAAGTCCCCGGATGACCGACTACTTCCAGTGAGAAGTGTGTGATGGACACTTGAGGCCACGGGAGAGGATTTATGAATGACAGTGAAGCGACGCAACTGACTCTGGTAGATCACATGATAATGACATCATGGCGAATGTATGTTATTCAAAATGAGTGCTTAGAGAGTATGTGATTTTGGATGCAGCCAAAATAGTTTCTGACTGGTGCTTTCTGGTTGCCAGGGTGTTGATATGCGGATAGCATGTTGCTAAGTGGTAGATTAGTGACTTGGATCCCTTCAATTTCAATGTTAAAATCTATATATATATATATATATATATATATATATATATATATATATATATATATATATATATATATATATATATACACTCACCTAAAGGATTATTAGGAACACCTGTTCAATTTCTCATTAATGCAATTATCTAATCAACCAATCACATGGCAGTTGCTTCAATGCATTTAGGGGTGTGGTCCTGGTCAAGACAATCTCCTGAACTCCAAACTGAATGTCAGAATGGGAAAGAAAGGTGATAAGCAATTTTGAGCGTGGCATGGTTGTTGGTGCCAGACGGGTCGGTCTGAGTATTTCACAATCTGCTCAGTTACTGGGATTTTCATGCACAACCATTTCTAGGGTTTACAAAGAATGGTGTGAAAAGGGAAAAGCATCCAGTATGCGGCAGTCCTGTGTGAGAAAATGCCTCGTTGATGCTAGAGGTCAGAGGAGAATGGGCCGACTGATTCAAGCTGATAGAAGAGCAACTTTGACTGAAATAACCACTCGTTACAACCGAGGTATGCAGCAAAGCATTTGTGAAGCCACAACACGCACAACCTTAAGGCGGATGGGCTACAACAGCAGAAGACTCCACCGGGTACCACTCATCTCCACTACAAATAGGAAAAAGAGGCGACAATTTGCAAGAGCTCACCAAAATTGGACAGTTGAAGACTGGAAAAATGTTGCCTGGTCTGATGAGTCTCGATTTCTGTTGAGACATTCAGATGGTAGAGTCAGAATTTGGCGTAAACAGAATGAGAACATGGATCCATCATGCCTTGTTACCACTGTGCAGGCTGGTGGTGGTGGTGTAATGGTGTGGTGTCACGGTAGACATATTCTCTGTTCCTTCTAGTCTTGTGTTTATGTTGTTGTGTGAATGCACGTGTGTAGTTAGTGTGAGTGTATGACATCACCTGATCCGCTCCAGCTGATCGTCATTCATCACCAGCTGCAATCAATCCCAGGACTCCTTAAATACTCACCGTCATCTCATTCCCTTTGTCAGATCGTTGTTTGATGTCGTCGTGTTGGTGTTCCAGTGTCCAGTTCTTGCCTTGTGTTCCTGTTTCTCGTCTTCGTCACTGGGTTTCGTCTGCCGTTATCATCACCGCACTTCTCATCTCATCACGGATCCTGACCACCGAAGTCCCTGTGTCACCTGTTTAACATCATCCTGTACTGCTTCAACTATCATCATTAAATCACTGTTCACTTGCACTTGTCTCCAGCCGTTCTTGCGTTCCCATGACAGAACGATCTGACCCACAAATGGAGGCAGCGAGTGTATCTCAGAGATCAATGGAGGACTTTATTCATCATAGCATCAGGAGAATGGATTCACAGCAGAAGGAGATCGGCGACACGGGCCGCGCAGTACAGGCTCTGGTGACGCAGGTGTCCGAGCTCACCCAGCAGATCCAACGCTTACAGGGTCCCACTGCGCCGCCCACACCTGCCGTTCGTCCCACACCACCTGAGCGTCCCTCCCAGTCAGAGCCCCGCCTTCCTGTGCCCGAACATTATGCCGGTGAGCCAGCTTTTTGTAGAGCTTTTTTGACCCGTTGTACTATGCATTTTGCTTTACAACCTGGCACCTTTGCAACTGAACAAGCTAAGGTGGCATTCGTACTCACCTTACTGACTGGGAAGGCGGCGCTTTGGGGAACGGCGGTGTGGGAGAATCAACACGACTGCTGCACCTCGTTCCAGACCCTCGCCGCCGAAATGAGGAAGGTTTTCGATCGGGCTGTCTCAGGAAGGGAGGCAGCCAGAAGATTGGCGGAGCTGCAGCAGGGAGAAAGATCGGTTTCCGAGTATTCCATTGAGTTTCGGACCCTGGCGGCGGAGTGCGGCTGGAACGAGGAGGCGCAGTGGGATATGTTCCTGCATGGGCTGGCTGACCACGTCCAGAGGGAGATCTATGCCCTGGATCTTCCTACCTCTCTGAACGGGTTGGTCGACTTGGCTCTGCGGGTGGACAACCGACTGTCACGGGTCAAGCGCCGAGTTCCGTCCGCCCGTTCCTTCGCAGGGACCGACCCGTCACGATCCAGCGGCAGGGACGTGGTCAGCCCCATCTGCGATCCCGAGCCTATGCAGGTGGGTCGAGCTCGGCTTTCCCGGGAGGAGAAGGAGAGGCGGAGGTCCCAGGGCCTTTGCCTGTACTGTGGAGGGGCTGGACATTTCGCATACGATTGTCCGGTAAAAGGCCAAGCCCGATAGTAACATTGAGGCTACTATCGGGTGGGATCTCCGCTGGAAAGACCTCATCGACTACATCTACCTCCACTCTCCTTCCGGTAAGACTTAGGTGGTCAGTCCAACAACACGACTGTCACGCTCTTCTGGATTCTGGGGCTGAGGGTAATTTTATGGACCGCACTTTTGCACGGAAGATTCAGATTCCTCTCAGACCCCTCACCCACAGTATCGCAGTTCACGCACTAAACGGACAAGAACTCCCCACTATTTCCTTTTGCACTGAAGACATTACCCTCACCACTTCCGGAAACCATTCTGAATCAATTTCATTTTACATCATGGACTCACCTCTGGCACCCGTCGTCCTCGGACATCCCTGGCTCCTCCGACACAATCCCCGGGTGGACTGGCTTCATGGATCAGTGCTGGAGTGGAGCAAGGAATGTCATAAGTCTTGTCTCGTGTCTGCTTGTTCGTCTGTGCCTGTTTCTGTTTTTCAGGAGGAAACAGGGGATCTGTCTAACGTGCCCGCAGAGTATCTGGATCTGAAGGAGGTGTTCAGTAAGTCTCGTGCTGCTTCTCTTCCTCCGCATCGTCCCTATGACTGTGCTATAGATTTACTGCCAGGTAAGTCTCCGCCTAAGGGCAAGTTATATTCACTTTCTATTCCAGAAAGAGAGGCTATGGAGAAATATATTTCTGATTCTCTAGCAACCAAGTTCATTCGCCCTTCCTCTTCTCCAGCGGGGGCGGGGTTCTTTTTTGTGGGGAAGAAGGACGGATCTCTGCGACCTTGTATTGATTACCGGGGGTTGAACAACATCACGGTAAAGAATACTTATCCTTTGCCGCTGATGTCTTCAGCCTTCGAGAGGTTGCAGGGAGCGTCTATCTTCACAAAATTGGATTTGCGTAACGCTTATCATTTGGTTCGCATCAGGGAGGGGGATGAGTGGAAAACGGCTTTTAACACCCCCAGGGGGCACTTTGAATATTTGGTCATGCCGTTTGGGTTGTCCAACTCCCCAGCCGTTTTCCAGGCACTGGTCAATGACGTGTTGCGAGATATGATCGATCAGTTCATATATGTTTACCTGGATGACATATTGATTTTTTCTTCTTCTCTCCAGGAACATGTGCAACACGTCCGACGAGTGCTTCAGAGGTTGCTAGAGAATGGGCTTTTTGTCAAGGCGGAGAAATGCGATTTTCATGCACAGTCGGTTCCGTTCTTGGGACACATCGTGTCGTCTGAAGGTATGCGGATGGACCCTGAGAAAGTCAAGGCTGTGGTGAATTGGCCAACCCCGGATTCTCGCAAGGCCCTGCAGAGGTTCCTGGGGTTCGCCAATTTCTACCGGCGTTTTATTCGTAATTTCAGCCAACTAGTCGCACCTCTGACCGCCTTGACCTCCCCCAGAACGACGTTCAGGTGGTCTGACACGGCGGAAGCCGTGTTTTCCAAACTGAAAGGCCGCTTTGTTTCAGCCCCCATCCTTGTCGCCCCTGATCCCTCACGTCAGTTCATGGTGGAGGTCGACGCGTCAGAGGTGGGAGTAGGTGCAGTGTTGTCCCAACGCTCTCCGGCAGACGACAAGATGCATCCCTGCGCGTTTTTGTCCCATCGTTTGTCACCAGCCGAACGTAACTATGACATTGGTAACAGAGAGCTGTTGGCAGTTAAGTTAGCATTGGAGGAGTGGCGCCACTGGTTAGAAGGGTCGGGGGTACCTTTTATCGTCTGGACTGATCACAAGAACCTAGAATACATCAGAACCGCCAAAAGATTGAACTCCAGGCAGGCTCGGTGGGCACTTTTTTTCGGTCGTTTTGACTTTACTCTTTCATATCGTCCGGGTTCCAAGAACATCAAACCCGACGCCTTGTCTCGCATATTTGATTTTTCCGAACGCCCGTCTACTCCTGAGTGCATTTTACCCGAAACTCTATTCGTTTCCACACTCACATGGGAGGTCGAATCGAGGGTCGAGAAGGCCTTAGAAGGGGTAACGCCTCCGCCCGGTTGCCCACCGAATCGTTTGTTTGTGCCGGAGGGATTACGGTCTGACGTTATCCAGTGGGGTCACGGCTCCAATATTGCTTGCCATCC
The DNA here is from genome assembly GCA_030578255.1 of Tiaroga cobitis. Taxonomy (NCBI): domain Eukaryota; kingdom Metazoa; phylum Chordata; class Actinopteri; order Cypriniformes; family Leuciscidae; genus Tiaroga; species Tiaroga cobitis. The sequence continues at coordinate 31,691,710 of CM060615.1, read as the reverse complement.
AGGAGTTAATCGCACTAGCTTTTTAGTCAAGCAACGATTCTGGTGGCCACTTATGGCTCGCGACATTCACGATTTTGTTTTGGCCTGCTCGGTTTGTGCTACTGGTAAGACTTCCAATCGACCTCCAGACGGGTTACTTCAGCCGCTGTCGGTTCCTTCGAGACCCTGGTCCCATATCGCTCTAGATTTTATCACCGCCCTCCCCCCCTCTCAGGGGAACACAGTAGTTTTGACTGTGGTGGACCGGTTCTCGAAGGCAGCCCATTTCATTCCCTTACCCAAATTACCCTCAGCTAAGGAGACAGCGGTGACGGTCGTGGACCACGTCTTTCGGTTACATGGCCTCCCGATTGACGTGGTTTCCGACAGGGGACCTCAGTTTGTGTCCAAATTTTGGCAAGAGTTTTGTAGATTATTGGGGGCGACGGTTAGTCTATCCTCTGGGTTTCATCCCCAGAGCAATGGTCAAACCGAGAGGGCCAACCAGGATTTGGAGAGAGTGTTGCGATGTTTGGTCTCCAAGAATCCTTCCTCATGGAGCCAACAGTTATCTATGGTGGAGTACGCCCACAACACGTTGCCAGTGTCAGCCACGGGCCTATCTCCGTTCGAGTGTAGCGTAGGTTACCAGCCACCAATTTTTCCCAGTCTGGAATCCGAGGTTGCGGTCCCCTCCGCTCACGCCTTTGTTCAGAGGTGTCACCGCACCTGGATCAGAGCCCGTGAGACTCTACTCCAGGTGGGGGCGCGCACCAAGGCCAAGGCCGATCGCCACAGGTCAAAGCCTCCCGTATACGTCGTTGGTCAAAAAGTGTGGCTTTCAACTAAGAACATTCCGCTGCGCACCGTGTCTAATAAGCTTGCACCCAAATTCATTGGCCCGTTTCCTGTCACCAAGATCATTAGTCCGGTGGCAGTCCGCCTCAAGTTACCTCCAGCGTACAGGAGGGTCCATTCCGCCTTTCATGTATCCAAAATTAAACCCGTGTTTCATTCACATATTAATCCGCCCGTCCCGGTTCCTCCCCCACCGCGGCTCGTAGATGGGGAGACCACATATTCGGTGAATCGTATTCTGGACTCTAGGCGGAGAGGACGCGGATTTCAGTACTTGGTGGACTGGGAAGGTTACGGTCCAGAGGAGAGGAGTTGGGTGCCTGCTAGAGACATCCTGGATCACTCCCTTATCGATGATTACAATCGACAGGTAACGGAGTCTGGGAACGCCAGGAGGCGTTCTTAGGAGGAGGGGTACTGTCACGGTAGACATATTCTCTGTTCCTTCTAGTCTTGTGTTTATGTTGTTGTGTGAATGCACGTGTGTAGTTAGTGTGAGTGTATGACATCACCTGATCCGCTCCAGCTGATCGTCATTCATCACCAGCTGCAATCAATCCCAGGACTCCTTAAATACTCACCGTCATCTCATTCCCTTTGTCAGATCGTTGTTTGATGTCGTCGTGTTGGTGTTCCAGTGTCCAGTTCTTGCCTTGTGTTCCTGTTTCTCGTCTTCGTCACTGGGTTTCGTCTGCCGTTATCATCACCGCACTTCTCATCTCATCACGGATCCTGACCACCGAAGTCCCTGTGTCACCTGTTTAACATCATCCTGTACTGCTTCAACTATCATCATTAAATCACTGTTCACTTGCACTTGTCTCCAGCCGTTCTTGCGTTCCCATGACATGTGGGGGATGTTTTCTTGGCACACTTTAGGCCCCTTAGTGCCAATTGGGCATCGTTTAAATGCCACGGCCTACCTGAGCATTGTTTCTGACCATGTCCATCCCTTTATGGCCACCATGTACCCATCCTCTGATGGCTACTTCCAGCAGGATAATGCACCATGTCACAAAGCTCGAATCATTTCAAATTGGTTTCTTGAACATGACAATGAGTTCACTGTACTAAAATGGCCCCCACAGTCACCAGATCTTAACCCAATAGAGCATCTTTGGGATGTGGTGGAACGGGAGCTTCGTGCCCTGGATGTGCATCCCACAAATCTCCATCAACTGCAAGATGCTATCCTATCAATATGGGCCAACATTTCTAAAGAATGCTTTCAGCACCTTGTTGAATCAATGCCACGTAGAATTAAGACAGTTCTGAAGGCGAAATGGGGTCAAACACCGTATTAGTATGGTGTTCCTAATAATCCTTTAGGTGAGTGTATATATATATATTTTTTTTCTTTTTTTTTTCCATCAAACAAAATCTTAAAGAGCCCCGGAAATCAAAATTTACGTTTTTTAGCGTTTAGAATGAATATGTTAGTCTTAAGGTTATGAATAAGCTGGTGTTTTCCAAAAGAATGACAAAATTCGCATTTAGGAGATATAAGCATTCAAAACTGACCGTCTCTCACTTCCGCTAAAATGGATCAGGGATTTTATGACGTCACTGTGGACTTCAGCTTCTCATCACATTTTCTGTCCAATCAAAAGCTCTCTAGAACCTGAAGCTCCACCCCTTCTGCTATAAACACCCCCTGGCCGAAGCGACCGTTGACACACACGTCACGCAGCAATATGGGTCAGAGATGTGTGTTCTGTTGCTCAAGCGCTCGAGTTTTATTCCATTTTCCAACTGTACGTTGGTTAAGAATGAACCGGCTATTCATTCACTTTTACTATTGAATCCAGCGTATCATCAGCGCTCGCATTCGCTTCCATAGTGCCGTCAAGTACGACTCAGTTTTTGAGGGAAACTAAACGCTATTGGCTATTTGGAAAAGGGGAGGAGCCATTCAATAAGTCCTGCCTTAGCTTCCTGTTTCAGTGGAGATTACGTCAACGCATCATCCAAAGCTGCGTGATCCAAGGCACTTCAGTGGGGCTTTAAGTGTGATCATTGGGCAATAGTTATATTGTTGCCTTGGAAAACCTTAATATGCAGTAAATCCTGCAGTTTTCTGAGCATTCACCCTCACATTTTAGCCCACACAAAGCCATGAAATTAATGATATACGATTAGTCAGCGCTATTGTACATTTCTGGCTGAATTATGATCTAGAGGATTAGAGGTAGAAAGATTTTATTTCTTGTGATCAATCCTGAGGAAATTTGGGCACTTTTATTGAATATGAGCTACACACACACACACACACACACGCACACACACACACACTGCTGGAAATTCTTTCAATGCGCTGAAGGGTGTTTATGGGTGTGTGTGCTGATAGATGCAGGTTTTGATGGATGGGTTCAGATGTGTGTGTGCTGATGGGCAGGTGCTCAACAACAGCTTCCTGAGACTTTAATGCTTTACTTCATTTCAAATTAAAACGACTGCCACATTCACCCCATCTGTGAATTAAAAGGGCAAAAGCAGCCACTTTAAGCTGTCAGAGAGAAAGATGGATGAGCAGTCTGTTGGTTCTCTACGTTTCAGAGACGAGTGCTCACCTGATGTTTCAACTCACTTAACTTCACACACATATCCTGTACATTTTAAAATCCCGAATGACCATCACACCTCAGTGTGTCCCAAAAGCGGGAATGACGTCACCGGAGAAACATCAGCCTCTCTGCTAAAAAGCTTTCACTGGGGTCGAATCCTCCCCCTTGTTTGAACAAACTGATACAAAGTCATTAGAAATGCACATTACACGACAACTACTGCATATTAACAACACTCAGGAGCCAATTAATCATTATGGCATCAATATCTAATTAACATAAAATTATTCTCTTTTTAAAAGTCCATGTTGGAGGTGACAGGGTTACCTCATCGATAATGCAAATGATCCATTAACTAGACAGAGTCCAGACAGAGCTCACAGAAAAGACTGCTTTCAAGCACACGTTTTGAAGCTAGTATAACTTCTTACAAGATGCTGATGCTGAAATGAATAAATAAAACCAATATTATCCTTTCAAAACACTTCTATACCAACTTAACTTAGAATATTTGTTTGTCCTCCAAACTGAAATTGCAACAGCTGAGTACATAACAAACCACATTGTGATTCACAAGACAAAGAAAGATCCACTATTTAATTAAGGTCAATTGTATTTCTTTTTCAGTTTCAGTTGAAAAAAACTAGAATCTAATACATGTATATGTCATGTTCTCGCAAAGTTGAAATATTTGTATTGAGGTAAGTTGTTACCTGTGCTTTGAATGTTATAAAATGATGCTTTGAAATGTTATAACAACCCCTGGCCTCGCTCATATGAGCAATGATGTGGGATTAGACGTTTCCTAGAGCCTCATACTGGCACGAGTGAGTTACTGCATCGCCTGACTTCTACATTCGCTCGTCTTACACAGCACTGCCCCTCATCTCAGTCTGTTCTGGGGTCTGAGCGACGGGCCAGATCGGAGCTTAATACCAAACATGAAAAGGGTTTCCCAGGTTCAAGACTCCTCATTGATTAGCCCTTCCTCTCTCTCCCTCCCCTCTCCTCATATCATCTTCAGTTCTGCGGGCCGATCCAGTCCCTGCAGAAAACGCTATTGATTGCCGTGTCTGAACAAGACAAGCAGAAGATCCTCAATGGCTTTTGGAAAATGTCAATGATGGTTTAAAGTCATGGAGTAGATAAGGATGACACACGTTATCAAGAACTTTTTATCATCTATTTTTTTAATCTAGGGACTGTTCATAGATCGGATTCTTTAATTACATGGGCTTACGCTTTTACTTCGACTTAGAATGTTAATTTGACTCTGCATACTTGCACGCAGGTTTGTTAAAGTTTATTTTTAGATAGGCCTACTATTACAATGCATCTCGCTGTTTGCAAATCAAGAGAAAGAAAGATGTTACAGTTTGTTACCAGTATTCTGGTGCATTATGGGATTGAATGAGTGCACTCAATAATATCCAAGACACCACTACAAATGGCTGTCTCGTGGAATACCGTGCTATATAAACTGGTGTGGAGGTGATTTCACATACATCTTTAGTTCATCTCTACACTATTCACACAGTTAATTTCTAAACTCCCAGTTAAACCATCATAATTCATTCTCCACTCCCTGGTCAATCTCTACAATCCTACTTCACCAACCAGTTCACCCTTCAGAATACCAGTTAATCTGTCCAAACCCACTTCCCAATTTGCCCAACACAGCCCAACTAATCTCTCTCTCACTCTCAGTCAGTCTCTACAATCTTTGTTTGCCATCTGCATTCCCAGTTAATCTCTGTACTCCCAATTCGCTATCTATTCTCAGTTTCTTTTTACAGCCATTCTCCCTCTATTCTCCCAGTTAATCTCTACATTCTCAGTTTACCTTTTACAGTCTCAGTTAATCAGTTCATTCCCTGTTTAATCTTTTGTGCTTCTAGTTAATCTGTACATTCAGTTTATCTTCTTTGCTTCTAGTTAATCTGTACATTCAGTTTATCTTCTGTGCTTCTTGTTAATCTGTACATTCCCAGTTTATTTTGTACACTTCCAGTCAATCTGTACATTGCCATTTAAATTTTTGCGCTTCTAATTAATCTGTATATTCCAAAATTATCTTCTGTGCTTCTAATTAATTTGTGCATTCCCAGTTCATTTTCTGCGCTTGCAGTCAATCTGTACATTCCCAGTTAATTTTCTGCGCTTCCAGTTAATCTGTACATTCCATTTTCTACACTTCCAGTTAATTTGTGCATTCCTAGTTCATTTTCTATATGTCCAGTTAATCTGTACACTCCCAGTTCATTTTCTACACTTCCAGTTAATTTGTACATTCGTAGTTCATTTTCTGCGCTTCCAGTTAATCTGCACATTCCCAGTTAATTTTCTACACGTCCAGTTAATCTCTACACTCCCAGTTCATTTTCTACACTTCCAGTTAATCTGTACACTCCCAGTTCATTTTCTACACTTCCAGTTAATCTGTACATTCCCAGTTCATTTTCTGTGCTTCCAGTTAATCTGTACATTCCCAGTTCATTTACTACACGTCCAGTTAATCTGTACATTCCTAGTTCATTTTCTACACTTGCAGTTAATTTGTACATTCCCAGTTCAGTTTCTGCGCTTCCAGTTAATTTGTACATTCCCAGTTCATTTTCTGCGCTTCCAGTTAATCTGTTCATTCCCAGTTCCCAATTTACCCAACACACCCCAACTAATCTCTCTCTCACTCTCAGTCAGTCTCTACAATCTTTGCTTGCCATCTGCATTCCCAGTAAATCTCTGTACTCCCAATTCGCCATCTATTCTCAGTTAATCTTTTTACAGCCATTCTCCCTCTGTACTCCCAGGTAATCTCTACAGTCTCAGTGTACCTTTTACAGTCTCAGTTAATCAGTTCATTCCCAGTTTAATCTTTTGAGTTAATCTGTACATTCAGTTTATCTTCTGTGCTTCTTGTTAATCTGTACATTACCAGTTTATCTTGTACACTTCCAGTCAATCTGTACATTCCCATTTTATTTTTTTGCGCTTCTAATTAATCTGTATATTCCAAGATTATCTTCTGTGTTTCTAATTAATCTGTACACTCCCAGTTCATTTTCTACACTTCCAGTTAATCCGTACACTCCCAGTTCATTTTCTACACTTCCAGTTAATTTGTACATTCCTAGTTAATTTTCTTTGCTTCCAGTTAATCTCTACATTCCCAGTTCATTTTCTACACGTCCAGTTAATCTGTACATTCCCAGTTCATTTTCTACACTTCCAGTTAATTTGTACATTCCCAGTTAATTTTCTGCGCTTCCAGTAAATTTGTACATTCCCAGTTTATCTTGTACACTTCCAGTCAATCTGTACATTCCCATTAAATTTTTTTGCACTTCTAATTAATCTGTATAGTCCAAGATTATCTTCTGTGCTTCTAATTAATCTGTACACTCCCAGGTCATTTTCTACACGTCCAGTTAATCTGTACATTCCCAGTTCATTTTCTACACTTCCAGTTAATTTGTACATTCCCAGTTAATTTTCTGCGCTTCCAGTAAATTTGTACATTCCCAGTTTATCTTGTACACTTCCAGTCAATCTGTACATTCCCATTAAATTTTTTTGCACTTCTAATTAATCTGTATAGTCCAAGATTATCTTCTGTGCTTCTAATTAATCTGTACACTCCCAGGTCATTTTCTACACGTCCAGTTAATCTGTACATTCCCAGTTCATTTTCTACACTTCCAGTTAATTTGTACATTCCCAGTTCATTTTCTGCGCTTCCAGTTAATTTGTACACTTCCAGTTTATTTTCTACACGTCCAGTTAATCTGCACATTCCTAGTTCATTTTCTACACTTCCAATTAATTTGTACATTCCCAGTTCATTTTCTGCGCTTCCAGTTATTCTGTACATTCCCAGTTCATTTTCTGCTCTTCCAGTTAATCTGTACATTCCCAATTCATTTTCTAAACGTCCAGTTAATCTGTACATTCCCAGTTCATTTTCTACACGTCCAGTTAATCTGTACATTCCCAGTTCATTTTCTACACTTCAAGTTAATCTGTACACTCCCAGTTCATTTTCTACACTTCCAGTTAATATGTACATTCCCAGTTCATTTTCTACACGTCCAGTTAATCTGTACATTCCCAGTTCAATTTCTACACGTCCAGTTAATCTGTAAATTACCAGTTTATATTGTACACTTCCAGTCAATCTGTACATTCCCATTTTATTTTTTTGCGCTTCTAATTAATCTGTATATTCCAAGATTATCTTCTGTGCTTCTAATTAATCTGTACACTCCCAGTTCATTTTCTACACTTCCAGTTAATCCGTACACTCCCAGTTCATTTTCTACACTTCCAGTTAATCTGTACACTCCCAGTTAATTTTCTACACGTCCAGTTAATCTGTACATTCCCAGTTAATTTTCTGCGCTTCCAGTTTAATCTGTACACTCCCAGTTCATTTTCTACATGTCCAGTTAATCTGTAGATTCCCAGTTTATTTTCTGCGATTCCAGTTAATCTTTACAATCCTAGTTTATCTTCTGTGCTTCTTGTTAATCTGTGCATTCCCAGTTTATCTTGTACACTTCCAGTCAATCAGTACATTCCCATTTTATTTGTTGCGCTTCTAATTAATCTGTATATTCCAAGATTATCTTCTGTGCTTCTAATTAATCTGTACACTCCCAGTTCATTTTCTACACTTCCAGTTAATATGTACATTCCCAGTTTATTTTCTGCGCTTGCAGTCAATCTGTACATTTCCAGTTTATTTTCTAAACGTGCAGTTAATCTGTACATTCCCAGTTCATTTTCTACACTTCCAGTTAATTTGTACATTCCTAGTTAATTTTCTGCGCTTCCAGTTAATCTGTACATTCCCAGATTTTTCTACATGTCCAGTTAATCTGTACATTCCCAGTTCATTTTCTACACGTCCAGTTAATCTATACATTCCCAGTTAATTTTCTACACGTCCAGTTAATCTGTACACTCCCAGTTCATTTTCTACACGTCCAGTTAATCTGTACATTCCCAGTTCATTTTCTACACTTCCAGTTAATCTGTACATTCCCAGTTCAATTTCTACACGTCCAGTTAATCTGTACATTCCCAGTTCAATTTCTACACGTCCAGTTAATCTGTACATTCCCAGTTCATTTTCTACACGTCCAGTTAATCTGTACATTCCCAGTTCATTTTCTACACGTCCAGTTAATCTGTACATTCCCAGTTCAATTTCTACACGTCCCATTAATCTGTACATTCCCAGTTCATTTTCTACACGTCCAGTTAATCTGTACATAATCTTTAGATTAGCTTCTACAGTTGCAGTTAATCTCTACATTCACAGTTCACCCTCCACAAGTTAATCTTTATTCTCCAAATTGAGCCAGTTAATCTCTATATTCCAATGTTCCATCACATTTTATTAAATCTCTTTACTGCCAGTTTACTCTCCACACTCCCACTTATGGTCCCGATTATACTCTTGGCAAAGTTCTTCGTTCCTCACTCAGACAAAACCAGAAGTTACTAAATAAATGAATAGCTGCGCACCAGTTTACTGCTTGCGAATATACAACGTCGTCTGCCTCCAGGAGTGGTTCTTAGAAGAGTATTTAAGTATGAGTGGTGAGAAAATGTCAATTATTATAGTAATTATCATGGACCAATGGTAGTGTGAAGGTGTTAAACAGCCGGCACAATATTTTCTGGAATATTTGCACTGGCCAACTCTTTCAAAACTACAGAAACAAACTCCAAAACACCTTAATATTTACCAAATTTTGTTTGCAATTATATAACACCCGTTTGTTCTTTAATTTAGCTTGAAGTATGTTGGGACTTTTAATCTCCACACTCGGGCACAAACACTGTCGTATTGCATTGTGCTGCAACTGCTTGGCTGTCTCCATTGGACATGTCAAAGTGACCGCTGCAAATCCATTTGTCCTCCATGTCAAAAGTAGCACAAGCACGTGGACTAAGTCATACATATAAATACAACAAGGCATCAGTTTACTGAAAGAATCACTGCTTATAATGGGTTCTACTGGCTTTTGTTTCCTCGCACCGCACTGTTGCATCCAGTATAAACACAGTGTTATACTGCCAGTTAATCTCTTTACTCCCAGTTCAACCTCAAGACTCCCAGTTGATCCACACTCCTGGTTATTCCTTACACTCTCCTTCAACTGTTTGCAGATTCTGCCCTCAGTTAATGTCTTCAGTGCCGGTTCCCCCTCCACACTCCCAGGTGAAACCATTAAAGCTCCCAGTTGATCTCTATACTCCAGGTTAATTCTTCCACTCCCAGTTCATCCCAAGCATGTTCAGTTCAAATCACATCTTAATTCACTCTGAAGAGGGTTCACCTGTTCGTTGCTTTTGTTCAGTTATAAGGATCCTTCTGAGATCTCATTAGTCTTGTCTCATAGCTGCCCAGGGATGACCCTAATGATGTATTCTGAAAAAAGGCACCAAAATTTAAACGCAATATAAGTGAAATTGATTAATGAGCGGCACTTGCAGGAGGAAGAGAGTTACAATGATGCTGGAAATAAAAAATGATGTATTAATCCCCTACAATTACAGATGGTTCAATCCTCTCGACAACTGCTATCCATTTGAGATGCTATTAGCATGCATAATTATGCTAATTAAGCCGTAATTAAGTGTTAATCCTTCAGAGAGTCTACCCTTTCTTTGTGTGTAATTTTCTGCAAGATGGCAGTAAGCAGTTTTCCCAGGCTTTCCCGCTTTCTGAGCTGTTCTTTAAGACAACAGAGATGGCTGGATATGATTCTCTTTCATTGGCACCTATTGTGCTTAATTGGTTATTTTTAAAAAAACCCTTTGAGATTTAATTAGTTTGAAAATCACGAGTCGTTTTCCTTTATTGACTTGACCCATGCCACCATTTTTCAGTTCTTCTTACACATATTGATCCTTTTAAATAATACAAGTCATTGTTTTTTTTTTAAACAGTAATTGTTATCTTGTATTGAACACACTGTAAAAAAAAAATTGTGATTTTAACGGTAAAATAACTGTGATATACATAATGGTACATTTAATGTAATTTTACTGTAAAGTTTTCTGAAAGTGAAAAAGACATTGTATAATTTACAGTGAACAAAACGTAAATTGACATTACCACAATTCCCTGCGTGACACTTCACATTTAATGATTTTTTTTTAAAATAACTGTTTCTTCATAATTTTCGTAGTTTTTTTCTAATCAGTTATGTACATTAGGGTTTTATGTTACATTTCATGTTGTTAAATTAATGTTTATTGCATTTTTTAAATTTCAACAAGTTACCATGATGGTGTTTAATGTTTGTGTTAATGACACTGTGCAGCTTCTATATATATTAGTATTGACTTTTCTTGTGGAAGAGCTGCTTGTGATGAGCTTTGATTGATCATTTGACTCTCATTATTGCTGTGAATGTTGGCTGTCAGTGTATTACAATGGAACAAAACAGATATTAATACTTCAAAAGGTCAGTAAATTAACATTGTATCAAATAATGAAATACGGTTAAAAGTCTGTAAAACGATACTCGGTTACTGACGTAACCTCGGTTCTCTCTAGAGAGGGAACGAGTATTGCGTAAGTTTAGCTTACGCTACGGGAAAGATTCATCTTCTCGAGATATTGAAGCCAAAAAATTATCCTTAATTTTGTATTCATTGTCAACGCAGTGCAGCAGCTAGCAGACCTAGAGCAGGCCATCTCGCGTGCTTATTGGCTGCCCTGCATGCATCTGCTGCAGCCTACCAGTGAGCCTCGCGTGACGTCACGCCCAATTGGAGGCGCTCGCGCCTTCATAGCGTCATAGCCCGCTAGGATGGGCGTGGCTTAGCGTATATAAGAAGGGGCTCGTAGGCTGAATCCCTGGTTTTTCGACCACTGAAGCGAAGTCGCTCGTGGCGCGAGCACGGCCGGTTACGCAATACTCGTTCCCTCTCTAGAGAGAACCGAGGTTACGTCAGTAACCGAGTATCGTTCTCTTACGAGAGGTTCTCTCGTATTGCGTAAGTTTAGCTTACGCTACGGGAACACTTTGTCAACGCCGTGCGCGCCCAGCATCCACCATGAAGCCCCGAACTTTCAGGGAACCCATATAAGGTGGAGAATAAGGTGGCCAGCCAAGCGGGCCATCACTTGTACATAAGCACACATAGGGAATACAGAGCAGCGCGCCGGTCTGTATAAGCACATGGCACATACCCTACTTAGTGCAGCTCAACCAGGAGAGCTTGGGTCGTGTAAGAGTGATCTGAGCAGGAAGCCTGGGCAGAATACACCTCTCTATTAAACCGACAACAGTTTAGCCTGCAAGGCAGGAACTTCCAGGTTATAAAACCTGATAAAGGTAGACGGGGAGCTCCAGCCCGCCGCCACACATATGTCATGGATAGAAATTCCACTGGACCATGCCCACGAAGAGGCCACGCCTCTCGTGGAATGAGCCCTGATGCCCAGCGGGCATTGCAGACCTTTTGACGCATAAGCGGCTGCTATAGCGTCCACTATCCATCTGGACAGACTCTGTTTCGAGGAGGCGAGACCTTTGGCGCGCCCACCGAACGAAACAAACAGCTGATCCGAACGCCTGAATGAGGCGGAGCGCGTAATGTAAGACCTCAACGCTCTGACAGGGCAGAGGCGGCTCCCATCACTTTCGCTGTCAGATGCTGGGAGCGCTGACAGCGAGATAACTTGCGCTCTGAACGGAGTGCCCATCACTTTCGGAACATAGCCATGTCTAGGTCTGAGGATGACTTTCGAGTCATTCGGCCCGAACTCAAGACACGACGCGCTGACAGACAGCGCATGTAGGTCCCCCACCCGCTTTACTGACGACAGTGCGGTCAGAAAGACGGTTTTCAGTGATAGATATTTCAACTCCACGGAATCCAGTGGTTCAAAAGGGAAGGCTTTCAGGGCCTCTAGGACCAGAGATAGATCCCACATGGGAACCGACGGGGGGCGCGGCGGGTTCAACCTCCTAGCTCCCCTAAGGAAGCGGATGACCAGCTCATGTCTTCCCAATGACTGGCCGTGCGTCGACTCTGCGAACGCTGCCACGGCCGCCACATATACTTTGAGCGTGGATGGGGACCTCCCCTTTTCCAACAGCTCTTGTAGGAAGGAGAGCAGTTGCGCCACCCCGCATGTCCGCGGGTCCAGACCTCTGTCAGTGCACCATTCCGAGAACACCGACCATTTAGACGCGTAGAGCCTTCTCGTGGAAGGGGCTCTAGACTGCGTGATCGTGTTCATTACTCCTTCTGGCAGGGCAACGAGTACCCGTTGATCACCCATGCGTGCAGAGACCAGCGCTCTGGATGGGGATGCCAGATCGTGCCGCGAGCCTGAGAGAGGAGATCTGCCCGCACCGGAATCGGCCACGGAGCTGTGTGTGACAGCCGTGCCAGCTCCGGGAACCAAATCTGATTCTCCCAACGCGGGGCTATGAGGAGCACCGAGTGGCGCGTTTCCCTGATTCTCTTGATTACCTGTGGTAACAGAGAGACCGGAGGGAAAGCATATAGCCGGAGGCTGGGCCAGACTTGGGCCAGCGCGTCCTCGTCCTTCGAGAAGAACGTCGGGCATTGAGCGTTGTCTTTTGACGCAAATAGGTCGACTTCCGCCCTGCCGAACAGGCGCCACAGTTTCTGGACCGTTTGGGGGTGCAGGGACCATTCCCCTGGGGGAACGTTGCCCCTGGACAGTTTGTCTGGACCGTCGTTCAAATGGCCCGGCACATGCGCTGCCCTCAGCGAGCGCAGGTGCAACTGGGACCAAATAAGGAGGCGCTCCGCCAGATTGCAGAGATTTCTGGATCTGACACCGCCCTGACGGTTTACATAGGATACCACAGACATGTTGTCCGAGCGGACGAGAACATGTTGGTCCTGTATGAACGGGAGAAAGCACTTCAGCGCATTCTCGACCGCTATCATCTCCAGACAGTTTATGTGAAACCCCCTCTCTTGGTCTGACCACTGGCCGAAGACCGGTCTGCCCTCGAACAGCGCGCCCCAACCCCAGTTGGACGCGTCTGTCGAAACGACTTTCCGGTAAGAGACGGTTCCCATCGTCACTCCCATCTGGTACCAGTCGGTCACTAACCAGGGCTGCAGAGCCGCTATGCAGGTCTGAGTCACTCTGATTTTCTGACCGCCAGAAACCCAAGCTCGGCGGGGCACGCGAGCATTCAGCCAGCGCTGGAGCGGGCGCATGCGCAGTAGGCCCAGCTGAAGCACCGCTGCAGCTGAAGCCATACAGCCCAACATCCTCTGAAAAGTTTTCAAAGGGAGAACGCTGCCCTTCTGGAAACCCGCGGCTAAGTGGCGAACCCGGAGCGCGCGCTGCGCCGATAGACGGGCCGACATGGTCACCGAGTCCAGTTCTATTCCTAAAAAGGAGATTGACTGGCTGGGTAGTAATGAGCTCTTGGTCCAGTTGACCGTGAGACCCAAACTTTCCAGGTGACTGAGAAGCACTGTTCTGTGAGACAGCAGCTCCGCCTCTGACTGTGCCAAAATCAGCCAATCGTCCAGATAGTTCATTATCCGCAGCCCCTGACTTCTCAGGGGGGCGAGCGCTGCGTCCATGCACTTCGTAAATGTACGGGGTGCCAGAGACAGGCCGAACGGCAGGACGGTGTATTGATATGCCTGACCGTCGAAGGCGAATCTCAAAAATCGCCTGTGACGGGGTATTATCTGTATCTGGAAATAGGCATCCTTCAGATCTAGAGAAATAAACCAGTCCCTCGGGCGAACGTGCGCGAGGATTTTCCTGGTCGTCAGCATTTTGAACGGTCTTTTCGCAAGCACCTTGTTCAAATGTCTCAGATCTAGGATCGGTCTGAAGGCTCCGTCCTTCTTGGGCACGAGAAAATAACGGCTGTAAAAGCCTGACTCGCTCAGAGAAGGCGGCACCTTTTCTATAGCCCCTTTGCACAGCAGCTTTGCTATTTTTGCGTGAAGTAGGTGTGCTACTTCCGCATTCACTATCGTCGCGGTCCGGGCTTGAAAGCGCGGGGGACGGCGAATGAATTGAAGTGTATAGCCCTGCTTTACTGTGCTCAGCACCCATTCTGAAACCCCCGGGATAGATTCCCACGCAGCTATGTGAGCCGCTAGGGGGCGAATGGCCTCCGGGTTCAGATCGCCGCCATTCGCGGGCATGTGAAACTGAACCGGAGCTGAGAGCGCGGCGCGCGCGCTCTCTGTTCTGGGCAACGGCTGCTCGCTGAAAGCCGAAACCGGCTGCTTTGTGTGAGATGTCCCAATCATAAGGGATGGGGAACCCTTTTTCCTCACTTTCTGAAGCGCGAGCGGCGCTTTGGGCAGAAAAGCGTTCTGTAAGCGTGAGCGCGTTTGCGCGGGCACGAGACTTACACATGCATGTGACGCCCCGATCAAAATAGATGGGGAGCGTTTTATAATCGCCCTGTGTTTCATGATAACACTTAAACTTGCGGGCGGCGCCCGGGGGGGGGTTTGTGATAGCAAGCGTGAACGCTCTCTGGCGGGCACGGGACTTACAATCATAACCTGCTGTTTTGACCGTGCAACAGAGCGGGCAGATAGTGGGCACAACACTGTGGACACATTTCTTACATTCAACACCCGAGCGGCTTTTCTGCGCTTTATGAGAGTGTGCTCTGTGGGTGACACGATATTTGATGTGCTTGTGTGTAGGGGTGAACACTGGGGCGTGGGCACTTTCACTACACTTAAAACACTGACGGCGGGAGCCGGACCAGACATAATGCTCTTTTTGAGATTTCTCTGGGTCGCCGTAAAAACGGCGTTTGTGTGCAGGCGAGAGGGTGAACAAACCGGCTCGTTGGCTGCTAAATGAACCACTGCAGTAGCCTGACTGAAGGGGACTGACAGGGAAATGAGCTTTGACGGCGGTCCGGCCGTGGCGGGACATGCGCGTCTTTTTTCTCTCTTTGTTAGGAGGATTTCGCATGCTCAGACTTCAACGTAATCTTCTGCCGAGGCCCCCTGGGGGGCGGCGGTCTGTGACGGCTGTCCGAGCGCGACCTAGGGCGGCCGCCCTGACGTCGCTGCGAAGGCTGCGGTTGTGCTGGACGCTGGGTGTTAGCTCGTACAGGAGGCTGGCTTTGTTTCTCGCGAGAGCGGCCTGTAGCGGAGCTCGAGCGTCGCGGCAGGAAGAGATTCATGGCCTGCGTGGTCTTTTGTACCTCCGAGAAACGGTCAACGATCCCGTTAACCGCTGGGCCGAAGAGACCAGTGGGGGAGAGCGGCGCGTTCAGAAAGGTGGCCCGCTCAGCTTCCCTCATATCCGCGAGCGTCAACCAGAGATGCCTCTCTGTCACGGTTAACGCGGCCATGGCTCGTCCGATAGCCTGAGCTGCGGTCTTGGTGGCACGGAGAGAGAGATCCGTCGCACTTCTCAGATCTGTAACCGCAGCCGGATCCCGGCCCTTCTCGTCCCATTCACGGAGGAGGTCGGCCTGCAAGATCTGCAACACAGCCATGGAGTGGAGAGCAGACGCGGCCTGGCCGGAGGCGGCATATGCGCGGCCGACCAAGGCGGACGTGGCTCTGCAGGCTTTAGACGGGAGGGCTGACCGAGACCGCCATCTCGCGGAGGGCGGGCAAAGGTGCGCTGCGACCGTCTCTTCCACGGGGGGAATAGCCGTGTATCCCTTCTCGGCGGCGCCGTCCACCTGGGAGAGCGACGCGGAGGCCTGGGACTGAAGTCTCGAGGAGAATGGTGCATTCCAGGACTTCGTCAGCTCCGCGTGAAGTTCCGGCAGGAATGGAGCGGGCCTGCTCGCTGAAGCTGCACGGCGGCGACTCTGAAGGAAACAGCCGTCGAGCCTGTTCGGCGCGGGTTCCTTCGGTAGCGACCACTCGAGCCCGAGGCGGTCGACGGCCTGCGTCAGCAGGCGCATAAGTTCCGCGTCAGCTCCAGCGCGGGAACGGCTGGATTCCTGGATCGACGAGGAGCCGGAATGAAGCGACCATTCCTCGCTGTCTGATGCCAGGATAGAGCAGCAATCTCTCGTGGCGTGTTCCTCTGCCTCCCCCTCCGATGCGACGGCAGTGAGGCTCGTGAGCGGCAGCTGCGCGTCGGGGAGGGGAGGCGGGGAGGGCGAAAGCGAGGCTCGAGGGAGATCCTCCGGCGAGCGCGTCGCTGTGGCCACGGGCTCCGGCTGCCTCAGGGAACGGCGCTTCTTCCTGCGCGGTCCCCCGGGGGGCGGAGCGGCTGCATCCGGATTGAAAGCCTCGAGTCGAGCCCGTAGGGTCGACAGCGGAAGCGCTTCGCAGAGCTCGCAGCCGCCGGACGCGAGGGCGAGCTCTGCATGTTCCAGGCCCAGGCAGAGAGCGCAGATCACGTGGCGGTCTCCAACGCTGAGCGGGGCTCTGCACGAGCCACAGGAAGTGCGAGGCATCTTTAGAAAGACGCTCGCGCTCTTTTAGAAATTCCTGTGGAAGCAATGTAAAAAGGATACGTCGCCGGATAGCGTAGCTTGCACGGCGGCTGAAGGTGGCGAAGACGGCCGGCTTCCTCAGCGCTGTCCTGAGCTGGCTGTTCGCTGTTCGACGGCGGCGGTGGCTTCTCTCTGATTCAGCGATGCGGAGAGCTCGCTGAAGAGTCGAAAAATCAGGGATTCAGCCTACGAGCCCCTTCTTATATACGCTAAGCCACGCCCATCCTAGCGGGCTATGACGCTATGAAGGCGCGAGCGCCTCCAATTGGGCGTGACGTCACGCGAGGCTCACTGGTAGGCTGCAGCAGATGCATGCAGGGCAGCCAATAAGCACGCGAGATGGCCTGCTCTAGGTCTGCTAGCTGCTGCACTGCGTTGACAATGAATACAAAATTAAGGATAATTTTTTGGCTTCAATATCTCGAGAAGATGAATCTTTCCCGTAGCGTAAGCTAAACTTACGCAATACGAGAGAACCTCTCGTAAGAGAACCTAAAATGTTGCTACCGTATTTTTTACGGCAAATTTCTGGTAAACAGCTGCCGTTTTTTTCCCGTAAATTTAACGGATTTTTTTTTTTACAGTATATATTCATTTTCAAATGTTTACTAATACTGTATTTTCTTGTATCTTCTAATATGATATTTTACAATATAATTGGACATGCTGGTAAAATTGTGATATTTTGTTTTATTTTGGTGAACTCCACCTTCTCTGGTATTTCAGCCCGTTCTCATCCTTTGGCGTCATATAGGTGACGCTATATGACAAAACGTCGAAATACTACGCACATGGCACCCTTTAGCGTGAATATAACACGCGAACCCAAGGCGTCATAAAGTTGACTGGCATCCTTTAGCGTGAATATGAGACGCAGACCCTACAACACACCTAAACCTACCCATCACTTCGCGTGTTATATTCACGCTAAAGGGTGCCATGTGCGTAGTATTTCGACGTTTTGTCAGGCGTCACTTATATGACGCCAAAGGATGAGAATGCGTAATGCAATATAAGAGAATTAATGTAAGTGTAAGTCATAACCGAGTGTGGAATTGAACTGTCCGACAACTATTTATTTGTACTTGCTTTAAAAAAGCAGCAGAGTACCACAATCTAAAAAAAATAAAATAAAATTAAAAAAGAATAACATTTAAATTGCAATTCATTGTAATAAGAATAGAGATATTACAGTGCAGAACAGGTACACCTCTCTAACTAAGGCCTTTGGGAAAGACCGATACCCTATAGACCAACACAGATTCATTTGCATGACAATTATACACACATAAAAATGAAGCCCTTTTGTTTTAGGGAGCACTAATGAACTGTGCACATGTTTAATTACAGGCAATTCATGTACAACTTTAATTAGGAACAATTAAACTGTATCTCAGTTGAGCTATAGTCAGAGCTGTGTGTGTGTGTGTGTGTGTGTTTGTGTTGACGAACGACGAGAGGCTCCATACAGTGCGTTCACAGGAAATGACACAACACCTGGACTCCACTGACCTGTCAGGGGACCGCACGGCATGAGCGACCAATCAGCTCTGCCGTAAAAACATTATTGGCCTGTAAATAACCATTAAAAATAACTAAGAATATAATAACTGAGAAAGTATATCTCACAGGTCTTGTAAGCACATAATGAAAGAGAAAGTGGACAGACACTATTAAGAAAACATATTTTTATATGCTTATATATATTGTATTAATTATTTATCTAAAAAAAAATAACACGAACAATAACATATATTTTCTTTTTATCAATGGGTTTCAATGAGGGGAAAAAAAAACTGTGAGGATTACCCTAATTTACACCGTAACAGTACTTTACTGTTAAAACATCGGTATAAAAATAATTAAGTGCAATGCTAAGTAACTTCACAGTCGATGCCAAAACGTAATTAGAGATTCATCCGCTCGTATATATCAAAATTAGTGCGTGTCAACAGGGGGCCATGCATCAGAGCCAAGCAAAGAAGCTTCCGGACTGCCTGTGAAATACAGCCTGGGGTTCAAACGCTGGAATTAAGGGATTTTAATTAAAGCTAGAGAAGTTTACCACCTGGTTTTGCTCATTGCTAATGCACACCCCACTCAGGAAAGGCCCTCCAATGGTTAATTTAATGGACTGTTCTCAAACAAACAGCAAATAAAGTTATGAGTTCCTGCAAGCATACCAGCAGCCAACATAGATAATTCATAAAAGGTATGAAAATATACTAAAATTAGTTACTCAAGTCAATGACAGCAATTTTATGTGCTTGAATAGATGAACTGGTTAACCAGTTGCAAGCCAATAGTTGCATACTGTTCAGTAAATATCTAATATATAGTGTTTTTACTCAATTAATAAGACGTAGATTCCTTTGAGCTCATCCAAAGAGTGGCTCAATCCAATCACAGCAGAAAACAGGTTATTGATCCCTTGTTTTCTTTTATATATTCCAGTCATCCATTCTCCCACCATCATCATCATCAGACTCGCAGGTCAGAGCAAAACTTTGAACAAATGACACAATCAGGGCCGTGCACAGACATTTTGGAAAGCGCAAGCGAAAAAAGGGCACCCCTCTTGCAATTATTTATAAAAAGTAAAGTTACATATTAATTGTGTCATGCAATATTCTATTTCGCCACAGAATCCAACCCTGCTTCCTCAAGTCTTCGCACTGACTGAGACTTTAGGGTAGGGGGAGATGCACGCATCAAGAACAATGTGCATTTACTTTTCAATGTAAACATATTTAGGCATAGGTTTAGCATGTGCAGGATGATGATGTATCAGTCAATGTGTTATTAAGGGAAATAAACATTTGCTCACTTAGTTCTCATAGCACAAAAATATTCAAATTGACCATCTTACCCCAGTATTATGGTAAGATATAAATATGTGTTGAATAAAAAAATACAAATATTGAATAAATAGATATAAAAATGCTTAATAAAAATAATCATTGAATCATTTTGTATTTAATAATTTCGGATTGTACCTGGGTGTCATTCTTATTTACAGTCACCTAAAGGATTATTAGGAACACCTGTTGAATTTCTCATTAATGCAATTATCTAATCAACCAATCACATGGCAGTTGCTTCAATGCATTTAGGGGTGTGGTCCTGGTCAAGACAATCTTCTGAACTCCAAACTGAATGTCAGAATGGGAAAGAAAGGTGATTTAAGCAATTTTGAGCGTGGCATGGTTGTTGGTGCCACACGGGCCGGTCTGAGTATTTCTCAATCTGCTCAGTTACTGGGATTTTCACGCACAACCATTTCTAGGGTTTACAAAGAATGGTGTGAAAAGGGAAAAACATCCAGTATGCGGCAGTCCTGTGGGCGAAAATGCCTTGTTGATGCTAGAGGTCAGAGGAGAATGGGCCGACTGATTCAAGCTGATAGAAGAGCAACTTTGACTGAAATAACCACTCGTTACAACCGAGGTATGCAGCAATGCATTTGTGAAGCCACAACACACACAACCTTGAGGCGGATGGGCTACAACAGCAGAAGACCCCACCGGGTACCACTCATCTCCATTACAAATAGGAAAAAGAGGCTACAATTTGCAAGAGCTCACCAAAATTGGACAGTTGAAGAAATGTTGCCTGGTCTGATGAGTCTCGATTTCTGTTGAGACATTGAGATGGTAGAGTCCGAATTTGGCGTAAACAGAATGAGAACATGGATCCATCATGCCTTGTTACCACTGTGCAGGCTGGTGGTGGTGGTGTAATGGTGTGGGGGATGTTTTCTTGGCACACTTTTGGCCCCTTAGTGCCAATTGGGCATCGTTTAAATGCCACGGCCTACCTGAGCATTGTTTCTGACCATGTCCGTCCCTTTATGGCCACCATGTACCCATCCTCTGATGGATACTTCCAGCAGGATAATGCACCATGTCACAAAGCTCGAATCATTTCAAATTGGTTTCTTGAACATGACAATGAGTTCACTGTACTAAAATGGCCCCCACAGTCACCAGATCTTAACCCAATAGAGCATCTTTGGGATGTGGTGGAACGGGAGCTTCGTGCCCTGGATGTGCATCCCACAAATCTCCATCAACTGCAAGATGCTATCCTATCAATATGGGCCAACATTTCTAAAGAATGCTTTCAGCACCTTGTTGAATCAATGCCACGTAGAATTTAGGCAGTTCTGAAGGCGAAAGTGGGTCAAACACAGTATTAGTATAGTGTTCCTAATAATCCTTTAGGTGAGTGTATATTGATATATATATTTTTAAATTGTCATTAATATAAAAAACTAAATGAACTATTCTAATTAAAACTGTTTTTTTTTTTTTTTTTTTTTTACATACATACAAAGCAGAATCCCAGTAAAAGATGTTCACCTTAAAGATACATTTATTGAACGACTTAAATATTTTGAGCAGAAATTTCACAGACATGGGGACACCCGAGACTTATATTACATCTTGTAAAAGGGGGCATAATTGGTCCCTTTTAAATAAGGCTATACAAATATATACATATTTATTTGCCCATTTTTAAATGTCATAATAGCAACAAAGAATTAAAATGTAAGATTTTTTGTTTACCTCAGTCAGCCTATAGGTTTTAATGAATCGTCTCAGTTACGTATGGTAACCCTCATTACCGGAGGAGGGAACAGAGACGTACGTCATCATTACTGACGAATGGGGATCTCGCTCGAGAGCCTATTTACTTTGAGTGTAACTAAACGAGCCAATGCACATTGGCATGCAATAATTGCACCAGCTGCTGCGCATCGCGGCGCGAGCATATAATGAGCGGGGGTTGGTCAAGGCGGATTCAGTCTCCTCGCTCCCCTCAGGAACCTGATGATCAGGTAATGCTTTCCCAGTGACTTACCTTCAACTGCATCGTGATGTGCGGCGATACACTTTGAGTGTGGCGGGAGACAGCCTTTGCTCCAACCCATCTTGCAGGAAAGAAAGCACGACTCTGAATGGACATCTTCGGGGGTCTTCCCGGTGGGCAGAACACCATTCAACGAACAGATTCCACTTCAGTGCATAGAGGCATAGAGGGGGCTCTAGCAGAAGTGATGGTGTCTACCACTGCCTGGGGTAGGTCACCTAGAACTTTCGCGTCCCGTCCAGGGACCAGACATGGAGTTTCCAGAGGTCTGGACGCGGGTGCCAAAGAGTGCCCCGTCTCTGAGAAAGCAGGTCCTTCCTCAGAGGAATGGGCCAAGGAGGGGCTGTCGCGAGGAGCATAAGTTCTGGGAACCAGGTCCGGTTGGGTCAATACGGCACAACTAACAAGACCTGCTCCTCGTCCTCCCCCATACTGGGGGAAAAGCATACTTGCGTAGGCCCCGGGGCCAGCTGTGCACCAGTGGATCTGTGCCGAGGGTCCTCTCGGTCAGGGAATAAAACAACTGGCAATGGGACGAGTCTGGAGTGGCAAACAGATCTACCTGAGCGGCTCCGAAGAAGTCCTATATCAGCTGGACCGCCTGGGGATGGAGACGCCACTCTCCCAGAAGCGTAGGCTGTTGTGAGAGCTCGTCGGCTGCACGAATGAGAACGCCAGGGATGTGAATGGCACGAACGACCTCAGATGCTTCTGACTCCATAGGAGGAGATGGCGGGCGAGTTGCAACATGTGGCGGGAGTGAAGACCACCTTGAAGGTTGATGTACGCAACGGTCGCAGTGCTGTCCGTACAGACCAGTACGTGCTTGCCATGTAGTGGCCCTTTGAGGCGGCCCAGCGCAAGGTGTACTGTGAGCAACTCGAGGCAATTGATGTGCCAATGCAGTTGAGGCCCCGTCCACAGACCTGAAACTGCATGCCCGTTGTACGTGGCCCCCCAGCCGGTGGCAGAGGCATCCGTGAAGACCACAGCATGCCTGGACACTTGTTCTGATCCTCAACAAACTCGTCTCCATACCGGCGTGACTCCGATCTTCAACCTGATGGAACTGGATACTATTATGATTGTTCCAAACCAATCTGACTTCTGGCATGGCGTGGCATGCAGGGTGGAGGCAGCTTCTCCACAGGCTGAGTAAGCCTTGTCCGCGAGAGTGGACGAGAACTTACACACTTGGTAGGGGAGGCACGGATTACCCAGCCCGAAGGTAGCGGTCTTGGGAAACAGCTGCATCGCCACAGAGCGCTCCACCGGGGGGAACTCCACGTAACTAGGCAGGTTACCTCTCACTGTGATCCTCAGGTCACCAAGGCTATTAACCGAAGTAGGCCTCGTCTGCTGTGCAGAAGAAGCACTAGATCGGGGAATAAGTGAAGGGGCTCCACCTCTTTCGAGATATCGGAGTCTCGACCGTAACGCCGCGATGGTCCCCATTGCGGGAATATGAGTCATCCATGAGCGCCATTTCAGCTTGCCTATAGCCCAAGCACGTGATACAGCGATCATGACCGCATCCAGAAACACACGATCTGAATGACATCTTGAAAAAGACGCAGGGTCAGATTGTGTTAGCTCTTTTAGAAGTGCTCTCTGTGGTGCTGAAACACACAGGGAGATGGTCGTGGCTACACACAGGGAAATAGTGCAATCCGGTGTGAGCACTCACTCTCTTTGGTCACGCCCACCGAACCGACAAAGCTGTGAGAACAGCTGTTTTTGCTTTTAGAAAACAGACGCGGAGAGATCGCGACCACCACTGTTCGTGCCGTCACACCAACACCGATTGCAGATGTTTCTGCAGAGACTCGTAGAACACCAGAAATCTTAGCAGGAGACAGGAACAGCTTGCACCGTCTGGCTCCTCAGCGAAAGACAAGGATGCGATGCGCCTTCCGCTCATTATATGCTCGCGCCGCGATGCACAGCAGCTGTTGCAATTATCGCATGCCATATGCATTGGCTCGTTTAGTTACACTCGAAGTAGGCTCTTGAGCGAGATCCCCATTCGCCAGTATTAATGACGTACGCCATAGTGAACTGACGAAGGGGAAAGTGAAGTTATCTGTAATTCACGTCTGACTCATGGAATTATTGAATAATAACCCCATGGATTCTAATGAATTTTAAATAATAATAATACAAAAAGCGATAACACTAAAAACAACATGCTACTCGAGGCCTCCTGTGAAAATTCTGGGAGGTCATCATACCCAAAAGGACCTTTTCACTTCCAAATAAAAACAATGTTTTTTTCATGTCATAGATTAAATGTACTGAGATTTCCAGCTAAAATGAAAACTAGTGGCAGTAAAACAATTTTTTTTGTTGCAAAAATGCATTATTATCTCACTTTTGAGATAAAAGATCAAATTTATCCATAAAAATGATTTTTTGAAGAAACAATGACATTTTAGCTACTACAAGTCTTTGAGCTCTTTTTATCGTGACTCATGTTGTACCCAGCAAGTTTACTACATCAGAAAATAGATACGTATGGAGCTGATTATGTGATGCAAACAACGAAATGTATTAGTTTACAAATCATGTGGTATGAGGTCACAACAAAGAATCGGGCAAGTAACCCCAAAAAAATAAGTCTTTATGAATCGATAATCTGCCCATGTAACAATATTTTGTGTGCAAAAGATTCCATGAGTCAGAGTTTCAGATAACTTCACTATTTTGTTGACAATATCTGTTAGGTTTATAGTAGGTTTTAGTGTAGGTGCTATACATTATTTAAAAATTTTAGCGCCACAGTGGACATTTAATTTCCAAATTACTGCAATACATACACCAACCCACGTAATAAAACACTGCCACATTGACGTTTATCTGTTTCAGATCAAACTATGTGTGTTGCTCACTCTTGTGCAAGAAGCAAAGCAATATC
Source organism: Tiaroga cobitis (assembly GCA_030578255.1). NCBI lineage: Eukaryota > Metazoa > Chordata > Actinopteri > Cypriniformes > Leuciscidae > Tiaroga > Tiaroga cobitis. The sequence goes on along the minus strand of CM060615.1, from coordinate 31,667,054 downwards.
ATTTTTGCAGAAATGTCTCCACAGGCATGTGTATCCAATGAGCCTGGGTTGGTTTTTGTACAGCTAAAAAAAGCGTCTGACACTGGAAACATTGCACATATAGGTTAAAATTGGCCACTCACACTCTAACATTAAGAATAAGGTGATTATAACAAGTGTTTGGAGGCTAAGGGTTAAAAAAAACAGGAGTGCTTGTTGGAGCCAGTTGAAATCCGACACACTGTGCTGTTGAGCGACCAAAGTTTGAATCCCCGCTTAATTTCTTGTCCAGTCTGAAACTGGCCTCTAAATAAAGGCAACAAGTAATTTAAAAAATAGGAAGAGTGATACAAGTCTTTTCGGAGGCAGAGCAATTAATTATATTTCAATCATAAACACTCTCTGAATAATTTTAGCATGATAATGGATGTGACAAAGTAAATGCACTTGGTCTTGGAGGCCTAGATCTAGTCTACACAGCTGCTGCTATTGGACTTGCTACTGCTAATAGATACCGTCTGTGAGCATGTAAGAAATGCTGCTGCTGCATTAATCTTAATTAGATATACATAAATCCCATAGCAGATCTAGGCAGGTGGAGCTGGGGGAGGTGGAGGGGTTCAGAAGAACCAAGATCACTGAACCAGACTATTCAAATGTTGAGCAAGCAATCTCACTAGCTGCAGACTCTGCTGAAGCCAATCCGCTGGTGCCGTGTAGGAGATTGTGTGATTGCTATCAGATATGTAAAGGACAGCCTGCACAATCTAGAGTTTCATGGTTGAACTAAATATTTACAGACACAACCTTTATCTGGAATATCATGCCCAGTAGATCAACAAGACGACGAGGGGTGTTTACTACTGAAATAAGGAAGTTTTACATGGAAACCGCGTGAGTACTTGACAACCAAAACAACAATGGACTGAATTTGTGCTGCTCAAGATACTGAGTTCATTTACACGTCAGAAGCAAAGTGTTGATTAACTACCTATATATGTCAGGTTTGGTACATTTACATAACAATGATGTAATAGAAAAGTTTTTCCTTTGCGTTTTTGAAAAGTTCTGCATATTGGTTAAGAATATTAGTTATACTTAGAGTTATATACGAATTTGGGGTCTGTAAATAATGCATCTCTGCTGGTCGTAGTCGTGTATTGTGATCACTTTAAAAACTATCTTCAAATGAGTTTTCCACCGCTCAAACAAACGTGCCACACAGTTCTAGCGTTTACTTTTTTGGAGAAATCAACCTACAAATGGCTTAAACACATTTCCCCTGTATTTTAAGCTGGGATAGGAGAAAGTATTTTCACAGTCGGAGAGCAGGCGATTATGGGGAATGAGCAGATTTCTGCAACAGTCCGGTGTAAGTTTAAGGGTAGCATTGCTGCTACCGCAGGGAGTGGTGTGTGTCCAGAGCCCATGAAGAGAGCGAGAGAGCCGAACCCCTCCTGGGGCCTGTGGCCATGCTGTAATAATGAGCCCTGGAGAGCAACACATGTGTGCCACGAAGAGCCATGCCCACAGGTACTGACCATAATAACTGCCCCTGGGAACGCTGAGAGAGAGAAACACACGAGTAATAACCAAGTCTCTTTTCTCATTCTCCTACAAACAGCATCCTCTAAAAAAGTGCTGTGCCCAAAACACATTGTCTACTGGATTCTCTGTCCTGTAATTGAAGTGAGTGTCACACACTGTAGAGAGGCAGAATAAGAGCCGCTGAGATTTGATCATTTGGGGTAATAGATTTCCCCTGCACAAACAGGTGGAGGCTGTCGGTGTTGTGGAGGGGAACGATAAAGACACGACACAATCGTCTGAGAGTGCACTTAACTAAAACTAATCGATTAGAGAGACCTCAATACACAGGCATCACAGAGCCCATCTGTCAAATCACATCAGCCCCCGCGTTGATCCCGCCCGCGTCACCACTTATCAGCATGATACCCCGCTCGCGCGCGCGTGTGTATGTGTGTGTGCGGCGGGAAAGCCCTTTTGATATGGCTCACCATGGCACTTCATTAAGATCTGACATCTTCAGGTTTACACACACACACACACAGGAACTATAGTAAGCTGCATTTAAGACATCATAAGTGTGCGCACAACATGATGGATGTTTCAAAAGGTAGGCCACATGCATTGCTTTGCATTTTCAATTGAGTTTACAGTTATAATATTTAGAATTATTAATATATAATTTTTTTTATTTATAACAGTTCAATTTAGGTACAATATTTACTGACATTTTTGTTATATGCTGATTTACTTCTCAGAAGCCAATCCTATTATGCACTGCACCAAGCTCAGGGAAAAAAGCTTCAATTATTACACATAATTAAATGTATAGCCTTCCCTTACACATTAACACACTCATAAACTTAACCATACCAGCAAACCTGTGCTAACCTTACGTGTATCACACTTCAATAACAGCACAAGAGTTTCGCAATAATTCAATTCAATTCAATTCAATTCACATTTATTTGTATAGCGATTTTCACTATATTGTTCCAAAGCATCTTTACAGAAAATGCATGAGTCTACATTACAATTCAGAGAGATCTGTTATCAGAGGTGATTGTGTCCAATTTCAGAAATGTACAAATACAATTCACACAGTTAGGTGAAAAAAAAATTATTTACACAATATATTAATTGAAGGCAGAAACAATGAGCTCAATGAAGTAATGAATAGGCCTACTTGTTTGTTAAATGGTTAGGATAAATAGAAAAAAAGTAGCAATACAACATTGGGATTATTATCTTTGACGTAAGTTTTGTAGTTAAAGACACCACATAAATATAAAGTGGGACCAACTGTTGATTATAATATAAGTCATTCCATACTGAAAAACTTAAAAAAATATAATATGTCAGGGTTAAAGTTGAAGTACCAAAATAACAAAAATTAAAAAATAAAATAACTAAAACTTAATTGAAAAAAAAATTTGGACATTTAAAACACATTTGATAAAACTGAACAAAAAAAATACTAAACCTTTAATACATTTTTTAATGTAAATATAAAAACAAAATAAAAGTCTAAACAAAAACTGTAATAGTACATCAAAGATACTAAACTATAACTGTTAGCTTTTATAAATCTCGAGTGAGTCGAATAGTGTGCTTCATGTGAAGAGCGTTACATTTATGACACACAAAGTTGCCGCCTATGTAGAGCACTTAAATTCAGCTTTTGGAACAGAGCCACACCGTATGTGGAGGGATTGATCCATACAATACAGCAAAGTCCCATTAAACATCTCCACAACAAACACCATCAGATAAAGAGAGAGAGAGAGACAGAGAGACAGAGAGACATGCTGTCTGTTTGCAGGCTTGTGTCATTTAATCTGGTTAATTGAATGCTTCAATAATTCTGAGCAGATTATACTCTGACAAAGTGGCACTTTAAGGTCAGGGTTAAGTAAGGCCAATTATCTATTTGTCAAATACATAAAGCTCTCATCTAATTTCCGCTCGTTGAAATTGATTGTGGTGTAAAGACGGATCCCAGATGGCTAATAAGATTTGGTGGTGAAAAAAAGGCAAAGCAAATATTATCTAAAGGTAAGGGATGAGGCTTGATTGGAACAACAGAATCCACAAAGCTGATGTTCACGCAAGAATCGCCTTTAGCTGACAAGATCAGCCAAAGCTGTTTATCGAAGAGACCAGAAATGAGGAACACCTTGACATGAGACGCACCTCGGGAAATCTTCTGAATATTAGAGATGATTGGTTAATGCAGCGTGAGGTGTGTCACTGTTACGATGCAGCAGACACAAGGGGATCCATTCGCAGCGTTTATTAAGAGTAGTCAAACAGGCAGGGATCAACAACAGCAAAACAGGGCAACGGAGACAAGGCAGAAACAAACCAGATACAAGCAAAGGGTCGAGACAGGCAGAGAGAATCAGAGTCCAGTGAAACAGTCCAGGGTCAGGGCAGGCAGAGAAGGGTCAGCAACGATAAACGATCCACAGGTCAAACACAGGAATCAAACTCAGGTGGATAATGCTCAGAAATGCAGTGTAACACTTAAACAAGACTTCGCGGTGAGTGAATGAATGAACATGGTATAAATAGACAGACTAACAGGATGATGAGACAGGTGAATGCAATCAGTGAATGAGGCACAGGTGAATGTGATCAGTGATAAGTGATGGTAAGTCCGGGCAGTGAGTTATGGGAAATGTAGTTTGTGAGTGATAATAGTCCTATCTGGAGTGCCCTCTGGTGGCTCTCAAGGGCACTCCAGCTGGTGACCGTTAAATAGCCCCCCCCCCCCCTTTAAGGAGCGGATTCCAGACGCTCCTCAAATTGTCCAGGAGGGAGGTGGAGCGGAGGCGGACCTGGGGGCGGGATGGAGGGCCAGACCCGTGGAGCGGAAGAGGACCTGGAGACTGCGACAGGGCGGTGAAGACCCTTCGGGCGGCCACGGCTCAGGAACAGACACCGGCTGAGGAACTAGGACAGGAACAGACTCTGGCTCTGGCTCAGGAACAGTCTCTGAATCGGCCATCTTGTCCGTAGAGACTGGCTCGGAGGCGGCCATCTTGTCCGTAGAGACTAGCTCGGAGGAGGCCATCTTGTCCGTAGAGACTAGCTCGGAGGAGGCCATCTTGTCCGTAGAGACTGGCTCGGAGTCGGCCATCTTGTCCGAAGACACAGGCTCAGAAAGAGGAAGAGGATCGGTCTCTGGATCGGCAGAAGTGACGTGAGGATCAGTCTCTGGATCGGCAGAAGTGACGTGAGGATCGGTCTCTGGATCGGCAGAAGTGACGTGAGGATCGGTCTCTGGATCGGCAGAAGTGACGTGAGGATCGGCTCTGGATCGGCAGAAGTGACGTGAGGATCGGTCTCTGGATCGGCAGAAGTGACGTGAGGATCGGCTCTGGATCGGCAGAAGTGACGTGAGGATCGGTCTCTGGATCGGCAGAAGTGACGTGAGGATCGGTCTCTGGATCGGCAGAAGTGACGTGAGGATCGGTCTCTGGATCGGCAGAAGTGACGTGAGGATCGGTCTCTGGATCGGCAGAAGTGACGTGAGGATCGGTCTCTGGATCGGCAGAAGTGACGTGAGGATCGGTCTCTGGATCGGCAGAAGTGACGTGAGGATCGGTCTCTGGATCGGCAGAAGTGACGTGAGGATCGGTCTCTGGATCGGCAGAAGTGACGTGAGGATCGGTCTCTGGATCGGCAGAAGTGACGTGAGGATCGGTCTCTGGATCGGCAGAAGTGACGTGCCGGACGGTCTCTGGACGGACGGTCTCTGGACGGACGGTCCCTGGACGGACGGTCTCTGGACGGTCTCTGGACGGACGGTCTCTGGCTGGACGGTCTCTGGCTGGACGTGGCTGACGTGAAGCTCAGGCTTGGTGGGTACTGTGGGTTAAGGAGTTCCTCATCTACCACACCCACCGTATACACACTGAACCGCTTAACAGAAGGGCCAGTTCAATATAGCTCTCTAATGTCCTGTGAGGCTCATGCAACGGCATGAATGAACTGAGCGGTTCTGATAGCCCTCCTCGGAAGAAGATCATCAGGGATTCCTCGCTCATAGAGGTGAAAGGTGCCAGCTTGATAAAATCTTCTACGTACTCGTCAATCAAACGATTCCCCTGACGGAGACACAGGATTTGGACTGCTGTGTCCATGGGTGATATCGCTGCTGGATCTGGGTGTGGCTGCAGTCACAATATACAATATAGTAACAGCTTTAGTAATGATGCCTAATGTTTTGATCAAATGTTGTTTGAAAGCTTATAATATTCTATTTTCAACAAGAATTAAAATAAAACATGTTAAAAATAAAGAATTATACACTGAAAAAAAATATCTCATAGGATTTACTTGATAAAATCCTCGTAACAATTTGCACTAACACATTATAAGTAAATGTTACTGCCACTGCTCTGTACAACTGTTGTGCTTAGACTCCAGAAAACTGCCAGATTGATAGAGAACTGGTCTAGAACGGGTCATCTACTTTAGAATTTAACATTCATTTAATTGACACTTAACATTTATTTGAAGTAATTAAGTAAATATTACTTAATCATATTTAATTCATTTAATTTCACATATAGAATTAAGTAACATCTACCTAACTAATTTAAGTACATTTAACGAAATTAACTTTTTATTCAAACAATATAACACTGGATTAAACCACATTTAAAGTGTGTGCTTTACTTAAAAACATCTAAGTAAATAACACATTAGATATTGTGTAGTTTCTGTATCAAGTAACATGGCACCCGAACACCTCAATACTTGGTACACATCTATCCATCCATCTATCTATCTATCTATCTATCTATCTATCTATCTATCTATCTATCTATCTATCTATCTATCTATCTATCTTCTATCTATCTATCTATCTATCTATCTATCTATCTATCTATCTATCTATCTATCTATCTATCTATCTATCTATCTATCTCTCTCTGTCTCTATCTATCTATCTATCTATCTATCTATCTATCTATCTATCTATCTCTCTCTGTCTCTATCCATCTATCTATCTATCTATCTATCTATCTATCTATCTATCTATCTATCTATCTATCTATCTATCTATCTATCTATCTATCTATCTATCTATCTATCTATCTATCTCTCTCTCTATCTATCTATCTATAGACAATATCTGTATTTTATATGAAATATATTAAATAGAATTGTTAAATTATAATAAAGAATTACATTTGTTTTAGTCAACTCACCGTTATAGAACATTATACAGTACAGATTGTTTCAAAGCAGCTTTACTGTAAAAAAAAAACAACCGGACAAAACAAATAACAAACAATCAAACAGGAAAATAATAATAAATTATGCAAACTTCATAAAATACCAGACAAATAGAAATATGCTGATATATTACTCATAACTCACCATGACGATTCCTTTCAATATCCACAGCAGGAACCAGCCGGACTGACAGACTCGCTGGGATTCTTCTAGATCTAATTAAATAAACAGCACACATTCAAACTGACAATTAAGCCAATATACGGCGCTGTTAGGGTGAGTATGACACGGCTCTCACTGCCAATCTCTACAGGAGCCCGGACACTGCAGATCAGCCAGCGGGAAACAGCACAGTTAATAAGCACGAGGCTGACCTCTGACCCCACGTTCCACATCACACACTGACCATGCTGACCCTAGAGTCGCACTCATCAGGTTTAGCAGCTTTAGCTTAACCAGACTGAAAAATCAGGAATAGTGTAATAGTTCTACAGAATATGTTCACAGAGCTGGTGGCAATTACTGTATTACCTGAGACTCAAATCTAGTCCCGCAATCAATGAAACTTTTCAACCATCAACCATTCAAACAAACAAATGAATACATTTGAAATATTATAAAACATTTTCTTAATAATGAGCTTTATATTACAAATGTCATGACATCGTGTCAATCTCTAAAGGTGCCCAAATATTGGCCAATCACCCAGCAGGAATCAACAGTTAATAAGCATTAATTAAAGCACAGGCATGAACTTTGACCTCACGTTCCACAACACACACTGACCAAACTGACCGTAAAGCAGCACCATTTAAGCTTTGCAAATTTATATTGGAAATAGCATGACCGTAAGGAATAATTGACCTGGGCCGTTGAATTATTAGAAAATAATGCACACCTGAGATGGTAATGCAGGCGCACGCTCTTGCATGTGGGACTAATTTCGTATGTATCTCATCCTGCGCCTCCGTTGCTAATTCGAAAGCTAATAATGGAGACTTGAGCCACTGATAGCAGACTAATGCAGTTATTAATGCAGTTAGAGAGAGAGAGAGAGAGAGAGAGAGAGAGAGATTAAGCGTGTGTGAATTACCTCAGTATGCATGTCTCTCAACAGTGTTCGGCATCAGCGTCTCTATAGTGAAACTGTAAGTTGATATGCTTCAAAAACAGTGCTGTTATTCCCTCGCTAATGAGAAATAACTTTAGTTGCTAAACTATGTAACTGATAAAATCGACAAACAAAGAGAGTATGTACTTTCTGTACATAATAAAATGTAATTATGTGGCAAAAACATGGAAATAATCTGTCATTTTCGTTTACTATATTCATTTTCTTAGTCAGTGTCGTGGGTTTTGGTTCTTTTGCTGTCGTCGGCTGTAAAGGCCTTTGAAATAACTGAAATCATGTGGCGAAGTGATATGGAGCTGTAATGCGGTCAACACCTGCTGGAACTACTTTAGCCGTGCGTTTCCCTGAAAATACCTGCACACCTTATAATGTTCATCAGCCAATCAGATTCAAGCATTACAGCCCAGTAATATCTCCGCATTAATGAAGCCTGCACAAAACTCTCAGCCGAGCCAAAATGATCGAGTTATGGTGGTTAGCAGCACGCACAAAGACGAAGGAGTTTCAGATCACAAACAGTCTTTATTCACACTCAGGAAATTGCTGGAGACATCAATAATGAAAGCAAACCACTCTTTTACATAAATGTAAAGATTAACAGGGCTATGCATACAAGGGTATACAACGGAAACTAAAAGAGACACAGGTGAAAACAATTGTAAACAAATCGAGGAAACAAACAGAGTGGAGAAACAGGAATCAAAGGAAGCAAAACTGAATTTCACAATAAAAGTCAACAGAAGTGAACATAACCACAAGAGGTCAGTTGCTATGGTGTTGCTAAGGGGATCTAAGTGGTTTAGCATGGTTACAAAGGTGTGCTAGGTGGTTGCTAGGACATTGCCAGGAGGTTGCCAAGGCTAAAAGCTTAATAAATTAGATTTTCCCCCAGATAGTACAGCTCTAGCTCTCACCATATATATATATATATATATATATATATATATATATATATATATATATATATATATTTACATTTGTTGGTGTAAAGATTGATTCATATTTAAATAATGTGAAATTACAACATCACACATTTTTTTTTAGGTTACATGACAAATTATTTTTGTGATGTAACACAAATGGTGCAGGAGAAGCTACGGTATGCACCACAATAATAGGCCTACTACTTTGAATTAGGGGTTTGTTCGCAGCCTACATATGATCAATACTTGACTTGTAGCAAACTTCACTTCAGATGAGCCGTATATCACGGGTTTGAGTTTTCCTCGCTGGAGTCGGCCAGTGTTTTGCCAGTGCTGCTCACTCCTGGAGTTGTCCGCTGTGACTCAGAGTCATTGATGATAGGTGGAGTGGACAGTGACTGCTCACTTTAAAGCTCATCTCTTGTCTCCTGTTCTCATAATCTGTGTAAGATGGAGCGAGAAGCGTCCGTCTGCTGCGCTCGATCAGCCGTGACTGGCTGGGTTTGACGCTCTACAACACGCCTTTCCCTGCAGGGCGCCCGCGTAGGTTCATGAGGTCACGACCCCGGCTGGTGCTGTCGCTCCTTACCCATCATGCTTTGTACCGAATCTGCTCCTCTGCCTGCCTGATGTTCTCTTCCTCAAAGTTTGTGTGCCGCCGCTGCCGTGTCCTGATGGGACAAGACAGCGGGGGGTGGACGGCGAGCCTGACTGCTCTTTTTTGACTTTGGAGCGGCCGGAGTGACGCTTTCACAAGCGTAGCGGGTCTCAGGCTGAGGAAGTCATCAGAGTGGCAGGCCTGTCAGATCACGGAGGGCCGGAGGTCTGATCTCCACCATGGCAGGCAAAGAGACAGCGAGCGCAGACTGTGCCGCACTGACAGGGAATATGTTCACACAATTGGCAAGCTGGTGGCAACTGAGTGACTGAGACTTCAAGAGGCATCGCGTGAGGATTGCTGGTGGAGGACAGCCGGTTCCAGAAGCTGGGAAGAGTACGAGCCGCTCCGAAATAACAAACACCTCCAAATATCTCTTTTGTTCAAGTCAAATCAATTATAGGCTATAATTATGCATTGTAACATAAGCAAATCTCTGGTCTTTTCCTCAAGTCAGAGGTTCCCAACTTTTCTTTTACCTGCTTTCTAACACACTACATATGAAGGGGGGAAACGGTTTGCATTCACATTTTATGTGTTTTGCAGCATTTTAATTTTGATTAGAGTTGTATTAATTGAATATATCGATAACAATTTATTTATTTAAAACTGGTAATTCATCTTGCTGCCACATTTCTTAGTGCGCCTCTAGTTGCATTTACTCTTAAAAGGCTAAAATAAACTTTTGCAAGTATTAAACGATCATATTGGACCATATAATAAAGTGCTCTCTATAAATGAGAATGTAGCCAGTAGCAAATAATTGTTTGATCATGCAATGACAAAATTACTGCCTATTGGCTATAAAAAAAAAAAAAAAAAGGATTAATAAAATATTTATCAGCACAAAAAGGAAAACTATCATGGGTTCAGAATATAATATCAGAATATTATCAAAATATCAGAACATTAAATATCTAGTTTAAAATTTTCTGTAGAAATTGTAAGTGCAAAAACAAATATTCTAGGGTGTTATGGGTGGTTGCTAGGGCGTTGCTAGGGTGTTGCTTACTGGCGCTATCCTGAACCATAAGTCTATTTGCTTATAAACCACAATATTAGCATAATATTGCCGTCTGTAGCACGGCTTGTGCTTTAATTTTTGTTTTAGTTAAAGTAGTTCTAACATGACAAGTCTCGGGAGATTGGTATGGTAATAGAGATTGGCATGGCAATAGATATGGCAGTGTTAATGTGTTTGGTCTACGCTGTGCACATGTAATATACCTGAAATAATCCCGTGGCAGATCTACACAGGTGGAGCTGGGGAAGCGGGAGGGTTTCTGACTGCTGACAGCAACACTGGTCTCTGCATGCTGAGCCGCAGCTCATTAGCAACAGCAGCCAATCAGCTGCGCTATAGATAATGAGGTGATCGCTACCAAATGAGTTCAAGACCTCTCAGCCTGCGCCATCTAGAGTTTCATGCCGGAACTACGTGTTCATTTTGTTTTTTGTGTATTATTATAATAATTTTTTTTCTTTTACACATCACTTTTTGAGTTCCTTATACCTTATAGCGTCATTACAGTAATTAAATTCAGTGAGAAATATAATTTTATTCAGGTGTAGCCAAACCTGTCTTAGCTGCCAACCGGCTTTATTTAACATTATGCACTGGGGAAACTTTTCCCGAATAATTAATACGCGTATTTGCAATCATATATTTTCATCAGTCTTATAGGTGATATGAATTAGTTTTACCATTACACCAATGACTGACACCTTATTTGAATTTCCCAGCATATATTGTGACATGTTTGCAGTCTCTCTCCACAATTGTGAAGCAAACCTCTGAACACTTTAACAAACATGACAGCCATGTAGAGAGAATAATGAATAATCATTACCTAAAGGTCCACAAATTATTGATGTAAAATAAGCAATGATATTTTCTTCCTCTATGCAATTTATTGCCATTAACAAGTAACTTGCAATCCAATAAATGTCAGTGTGGCTTTCAGTTAATTAAAGGAATAGATATTATATAGTAATGCAGGGTGGCACTTAGATCCCAATTGCCACAGACTGCAATTTACAGTCTGAGCTTTATTTGAAGGGAACCACAAATAATGACCATTAAGCTGTCAGCCAATGGACAGGAGATCACATTAATGAAATTAGATAAGCCGAGCGGTGATCTACACAGCCATCTCGCTAAAGAGACGAAGAGCCCGGAAAAAAAGGGTCAGGACCAATTAACTAACAAAACAATGCGGGGCCCTGCCGCCGCGGTCCTCCGGCGCGGGGAAACTTCCCTGCGGTTTCAGGCCGCGGCGTTACGAGTGCACGAGGCGTCTGTGTGTGTTTGGTGTGTCGGGAGGAGACAGTATATGATTTCCTGGACCTTCGTGTGACGCTGTAACCTTCATGCCAAAGGGCTTCACAATTTCCTGTTAAGGAAATGATTTACTTGCCCACACGTCTTTCCAAACACATATGAATGACTCTTTCTGTGCGACATCAAATGCCCAACAGCTCCTTTTCATAGGAAATCCTGCAAAAAAGGACTTAAACATGACAGAAAAACTGAATAAAAGTCATCCATATGCCACATTTTTCTATATCTAGTTCAACAGCTTGTGCTCAGTAAGATTTTTTTAATGTTTTTGAAAGTCTCTTCTGCTCTGAAATATTTCTGAAATATTGTGAAATGTTATTACAATTTTAAACAACTGTTTTCTTTGTGTGATTATATAGTAAAGTGTGATTTATTCCTGTGATCAAAGCTGAATGTTCAGCATCATTACTCCAGTCTTCAGTGTCACATGATCCTTCAGGAATCACTCTAATATGAGGATCTGATGCTCAGGAAACATTTATGATGTTTGTACAAAAAACATTATACAATTTTTCAGGATTCTTCAATTAATGGACAATTCGATAGAAAAGCGTCTATTTGAAGTAGAAATACTTATAATTTTATAAACATATTTGCTGTAACTTTAAATCAATTGAATGCATCCTTGCTGAATAACATTGAATTTACTGACCACAAACTTTTAAATGCTATACATATATATCTGAGCTCATATGATAGCTTTGTTTCAGAAACAGACCAAAATGCAAGTTGTTATTCAGTGAAAAATGTGCAAATATCAAACTTCTCGTGCCACATTTGCAAACGGCATTGGTTTCAATGATCTCATACGGACCATGTTATGATACTTTTATGGGGCTTTTTTGGCCTGTTTTGGAGTTTGACAGCTCCTATATATGTGGAAAAGAGCAGCGGGAACATTCGGCTAAACCTCTTCTTTTGTGTCCTACACAAGAAAGTAAGTCGTACGGGTTTGACCGACGTGTCCCAGCATGTTGTGGTCTCAGCGTCAGTTTTCTATCCACACAAATGCCACGTAGCCCCCATTTTGAAATGTGAAACAAGCCGAGGAAGTTGGTAATAGTTTTGCTACGACCCTGACACTAAAAGACACGTCTGCCGAGCCGAGCGGAGGTTCACCCTGTCCTGTCCGCCCTCATGAGTGTGTACACAGCCTTGTGTTCCTGTGTGTGTGCCCCCCGGCACAATGCCATGGCTGGCACTAAATTAGTGATTAGGGACCCTCTCCTTCACGCCCCCCGCACGCTCTCCAGAGACGCCCCCAGACTGGACAGCTGGATGCATCCACAACTGTCACCTTGTCAGGGAAAGTTTTCTCTCCGTCCGCCAAACTTTGGTCAGTCCGTCAGCCGGTCGTGAGGGTCCGCGCGCTCCCAGTGACGGATGCGCAGAGGGGGGGGGGAGTGTGTGACATTTCTGACGGCTCCCCCTCAAATGAGCGTCTCTGCTGCTGTCAGAGCAAGCCTCGCCCCCCGGCAATGACTGTCAAGACACATGCTCACAGCGGCACGGAGAGATAGCCCGCCACACACACACTTTTTTTGTTGTTGATGGCTTCTGTGGTCAAATGTTTACGCCGAGGAGGCTTTAGTTTACAAGGCTAATCTGTTGCAAATTATGAACTAGTGTTTCATTGGATCCACTTTCACGGGGTGTTACATTTCTCCTCTAAAGTTTGCCTTTTGTCTTGATAAATGGCCAAAATGACATTTCCTTCTTCCGTGAAGATATTCCTTCCCTTCCGACTGACTAACAGTGCATGGATGCGAAATCTGAACTCAGCAGAAAGGGATATTTTTAGACACGTTTCCCCAAAACCGAATTCTCACACCGTTCCAAACCTCTATGACTTTCTGTCCACTGTTGAACACAAAATATAGCATTTTTGCTTAAACATCCAGGCTTTTGAACTAAAATTTCAAAACCATAACGCCATTTATCAAAAAGCACACCCATTTCCCTAAACTATAAACTCACTATTATTTTGACACATGAGTCAGATTTGTTGAACTGTCACTGCAAAACTCTACACACAAATCCCTTCATTTCTCAGTGCCTACACCATGTGGTCATTTAGAAAGCACTAGCATCCAGTATTCTTCACTGAAGTCAGCACAGCTTCAGCTCATAGCACACACACACTCTAGTGGAAACACTGAGAGTCCAAACTGATCAACCAGATCCTGCAATTGATACGTCCGTTTTTGCAACAATGGAAATCTTTTCTAATAATATAACTTTTTATCAATTTAACACATCCTTGCTGATTAAAATACTTTATTTACTGATTAAAATACTTTATTTAAAAAAAAAAAAATAAAGAAAGAAAGAAAAAGAATTACTGACCCCAAACTTTTGAACGGTAGTGTATATTTTTTACAAAATATGCTGTTCTTTTAATTATTCATCAAAGAATCCTGAAAAAAATAAAATAAAAATTACGAAAGCAGCACTGCTTCCAACATTGATAATGGATCATCATATTAGAGGGAATTCTGAAGAAACTGAAGACTGGAGTAATGATGCTGAAAATTCAGCTTTGATCAGAGGAATATATCATACAATATTTTAATAGAAAACCATTCTATTATATTTAATAGAATATTTCACAATATTACTCTCCCCCCCTGTATTTTTAATCAAATACGTAAATGCATGCAGGCTTGATGAGCAGAAGAGACTTCTTTCAAAAACATTAAAAATAGTAATGTTTCCAAACTTTTGACCGGTACTGTATACATTTGTAATGTTCATCGTGTGAAAGTGTTTTTGAGGAGGAGAGCCACAACAACATCACTTACATATTACCGGTTTTTGCAGTATTGTTTTAAATTGATCTCATCCGAGTGTAAGACTATGTTGTAGTGTTGTAGTGTGTGTGTGTGTGTGTGTTTGAGTGTGTGTGTGTGTGTCATGTCTGAGAGCAAAGTTTGGTTTTTCAGCCAAAGTGAATGGTTTTGAGTGGAGAGCTTAATTTTGACCCGTTTGGGGAATTGTGGGAGAAGTTATGAATTTGTGTTTAGAGTTTTGAGAAAAGGAGGCATAATTTCAAGAAATGTGTTTAAAACTGTAATAATGTGCTGCATGTAAGGTTTGACTGCAAGTCTTGTTGGCAGAGGCTATTTACAGTAACTCCGCCCACTGGCGTCTGATTGGCCAGGCACACACACTGAAGATGATGGATATAGTGTAGAGATAAGACACATGCAGAACATTAGACACAAATCGAAATCGAATCTGCCTTTTGCCGAACTCGCTCTACTCCCTTTTGCCATCACATATCAGGTCGGATAGGCGTTTATTTTCAATAACAATGAGGAAAATATTTGAAAAGTGGAAATAAAGTTTCTAACGTGTGTTTAGCAACATTCTTTATTCGATCCTCATGAGCTTCCACAGAGTGCTTGCTAATCTTCCTGGGGTCCACAGAGCAATACAAGACAAAACACAAATAAATATAAGAAAAAGAACAATACAATTAATATAATACAAAAAATACAATTACTCCAATCAAATCATCTACCTATACAAACACAATAAAGTGTTTATTGTTTAGCTGAGCTTTAAGGAAGGCTTTATTGTCTCAACAAGGCGGCATCCATTTAATAATTTTAATAAATATATTCATTTACACTCTATATTATTAGTGCATACTGTTTAATGTACAACAACTCTGAGGTGCAGATAGTATCTGCCACTATTTATAAATAGCATTTAACTACTATATTTACACTTATTGCAAAGAAAATACTGCTATTATTACTATAGGGTAAATTTGATCTATTGCTAAATGAATAGAAATATCTTCTGCCTTCTTCTGCGAACCACAAGTTTTGAGGAATGTTGGTCCAGACGGTTTCGGTGCTCATTGACTTCAATTTCTCAAAATATCATCTTTTAGTAAATGTAAATGATGACAGAAATTTTATTTTTTTGGGTGAATATTCCCTCGAAGATTGTTGTGTGTAATTTGTCTAAAGGATTTGAACGCGTGGAATAGAGCGCAGTCGTGTGGATGTGTCGTGATGATTATTATACATTATTTTATTTTTGTGACCCTTTTGAAGCTTGAAAAAAAAAAGTTGCCAAAAGAGTATTGTAATATGTTTTACAAGAAAATAGCATTTCAGTCATTTTATGTTTAATTCACTTGCCGTTTCTTTGAAACAATTTTCATTTGGTAATTGATAGTAAATTTCAC